>JADNSB010000017.1:0-237246 GCA_019695575.1 Angomonas ambiguus | reverse complement strand
GCTCCGCAGTATTTGAATCTCCGCAGGGTCCACCGTTCCCTCCTCCCCATCGGCGGCCTCCGGTAGATTGTTGGTCGCAAACCGATACGGGAAGGAGACCAAGCGACCGCATCCTCCATGGGGGGCACCTTTGAGAGTGGTGAATATTCTGTTATGCTCCTCGTCGAGGGCGATGCCGACACAGAAACGGTCGAAATCCTCCTTGGTGGAGGGTTCAATGGGTCCACTCGGTTTACCCACAATATCGTTGGCATGCAAGAGAGGTATCAACTCTCCTGTAACCGTGTTGTACTTTTTCACACCGTGTCCTTCTCTATCACAGAAAAATACCTGCTTCCCACCTTTCGTAATAGCTGCCTGCTTCAGTGTGGTGACCAGAGGGACACTGCTGTCCCCTGGGGTGCAGAACTCCTTCGGGATCGCGTTTCTCTCGTAACCCTTCAAGTGCTTGGGGGCCACAAGGGGCACACGCTTTGCACTGGAAGGGTCGAACAAGATACCCCTTACCAAAGACCCGTTCGCCGGGTGGAAGTCCCACTCCCCATTGACTACGGTGTGATCCCCCATATTGGTCCACCACACCACAATGTCTTTTGTGTCCTTTGTCTGGTGGTACTTGGTTAGATCCAGAGCAATTCCATCAGGGTGATCGCAGTGAGGGCCTCCCTCAAACAGTGGCACGGTCTCACTACCATCGATGCGTATCATGTCCACTTTGTTTTGATAAAGTCTCAGAAACACAATCCATTCACCCGTTAAGTTGCTCATTTCTCACTTTTTTTCTTTCTTTTTTTATTTAGTATGAAATCCAAAGTAATTCCCTTTAAAAGAGTATTGAATTAAAAAAAAAAAGAGAGAGATTCACAGTTTTAAGTGTTGGTTTCAACAGAGCTTTTTTAAGTATCAATAGTTAAAATGAAAATATTTAAGATACACTGGTATTCTTAAAATGGCTGAGAAACAAAAAAATAACTATGAAACTTTTCTCCTTTTTTTTTCCTATCGCAAGTGCACTATTAAAATAAAAGGAAAAAAAAAATGCGACAAGATGCGAAACACTGAGAAAAAAAAATGGTTGGGAAAAGGAGGGGGGGGAAATAATGACACACTTTTTGACATCCGAAACCAAACTACGCGAATGGCTCCGACACCCTATCACTTTCTACTGATTCCTGATCCCCAACTTCCTGTTCCTCGGGTAAAGGTTCCGCCGGTGCAGCATCAGCCGTGTTATTATTATTGTGACTTCTTTCTGGAGAGGATGGTGCAAATTGCGCGTTCTCGGAGTGCGGTGGTACCGGTAATTCATCTATAATGAGTTCCACCACATCCGGAGAATACTTTTGTGCCTCTTGCTCCGTCCAGCCCAACATACGGTAAAGTAACTTATTCACTACCTGAATGTAGATTGGGACTAACACATCGTCGGGGACCACAATGCCACGCTCAATCACCATACGAGGTTGCTCGCGGTAGAAACGATTGCGGCGGTTCAAGCAAGCGGCGGCCACTTCTTCTAGAAAGACAGCACGTACTTCATTGCCGAAGGTATACCGGAAGTTTTCTAGGGCGCGATCCTCTGCTCCTACCACGTCACGACGACGATTGTTTGCGCCCTGTGAAACCGGGCGGCGGACTGGCACACCAGCGGGGCTAGTTTCTATCTTGGAGGAGCTCACCCAACCCTTACCAGGAGAGGATGCAGGGCGCTTCGCCGGTCGAGCGGACAGGCTACCACTGGCCTCTCGTTTTTGCTTCAGTTGTTTCATGTAGTTCATGACAGGCTTCTGATCCAAGGGTGCACACACGGAAGACACCACCCGCTCAATCTCACCGATCGGTAGACGCACCAGACCGTCAATGTAGTGTTCCAGCAAAGCAACCTCCAATGCTGTGTTGAAGTGAGGGGCCTGTTGACCGGCCGCCACTAGACGGAAGGGACCACTCACGGAGGGACGGATGGAATATGCACTCGAGGTGGAGCTGGCGCGACGCTGGCCTCGAATATTAACGAATACAGGGTCGTCCGACTGCATAGCACGCCCTGGTTCGGGTTCTCTTTGTGCCTGCTTAGGTGAACTGCTCTGACGTGGAGCTCTCTTTTTGGGAGTATGGGTAACACTTTTCTCTGGTAGTCTTTGGCTGCGGTTTTTGTCATCGGTGTTAGCGGGAGGGGCCGAGCGACGAGAGCTGTTCATCTCACGTTTGTGGCGAGGCGTACGCTTTGGAGAGGACTTCGCTGCTTTAGCCGGAGTGGAATTCTTGCCTGAAGGATTCGCACCCGCTTTAGTAGGCTTCTCTTTTTGAAGAGTGGCAGACCGGCTTTTCTTTTCAGTGGTGGCGGTTTTTTTCGGTTTAGTCGCTACCTTCTTACCTGTGTGGCCTTCCTCCTCGGCAGGCTTAGTCTTTTTCGGAGTGGTGGCCTTCTTCTTTCCCTCTGTCTTCTTTTCTTTCTTTGCAGGGGTCTCTTTCTTTGTTTTTGTGGTAGACTTTGACTTTTCAGGAGTTTTCTTCTTAGAGGCTGACTTTTTCTTTTTCGGCTTTTCTGGGGTCACTTCTTTCTTTTCAGTGAATTTTTCCTCTTTAGTCGTCTCAGCGGGGGGAGTAGGAGTTGGCTCCTGATCAGCTTGGTCCACCTCCTCGGCCGCCGTTTCCTCTGCAGCTGCAGCCGCTTCTTTGGCCGGTTCGGTTTCTTCCGGAGCTTCCTCTGTCGCGACTTCTGCTTCCCCTTTAGCGTCTGCACCCGGTTCATTTGCCTCCTCCTCGGAACTGTCTCCATCCGATACATACTGTGGCCTCTCTACAGAAGTCTCGGGTATTTGAAAGGAGTCCTCCTGGTGCGACGGTGAGTCGTGTTTCTCCTGTTGAGGATCAGCAGTCTCTTCCTCACCGTTTGTCTCTTGCTGGGTGACTGTGGGAGGATCTTGAGGAGGGGGGACAGCGTCGCTATCTTCATCGCTGTCAACAACTCGAAGATCCTTAAATCTGTCGTGGACGGCAGCCATTTAACTGAAATTAAAGCTGTGCGTAATATATTTCGATATGATTAACGGAAATTATAAAAAAAAAATAGTGTATATGTATTAACTATTAAGGGCCTTTTAGGGATTTAGGGACGGGAAAAGAAGATGCAGCAAGCCAACAAAGACGAGAAAACCTAAACATTAAACAAACAGTTTGCGACTAGGATACAGATGATTACTTTATGGTTGGTACTTGTGGAAAGGGAAAAACAAAAAAAACAAACGGCGTCTCTTACAAATGTAAAACCTCTCTACGCCTCCATCCTACTTGTTCCTATCACTACTTTTTCTTTTTTTCCTTCTTCTTTTTCTTGGAATCACCCGAAGAAGCAGCACCGCCGCCAGCTGCTGCCGACCCAGAATTGCTTCCCATCAACTGTGACATCTCCTTTGCAGCCTGTTCATAGCGCCGCTTCACCATGACATCGGGTTCAAACCGGTTGATCCAACCTCGTATCACATCTGCCACCTCTCCAGACGACGCCTGATCAAACAGACCCGCATGGGATGTAGCTCCTTTAACGACAGCAGGTCGGCGTATCCGGAGGAAATCCTTGTGCACCGTCGCATCCGCCACCGCCCCCTTGGCGGGGACGACCAGTTGCAGAGGGTGAAAGATATCCTTGATCTGTGACGCAGAGAGGTAACGATCATCCCGTCGAACAATGCCATCCTGCGCAAAAATGTACTTGGGGTCGAATAAATTTTTTTCGTAAAGTTCCCTATCACTCTCGGCGGGGCATGGGAGAGTTTCCTCTAGCGACTCGAGGAGATTGTGCTTCGCGAACTCCAGCTCCGTCAACGGTACATTGACGTCCTCCTCAGCAGCCGCAATTTCCTCCCTGATGGGAGCGTTGTCCACCATTTTTTGGGTCACTAGAGGGGTGTCCAGCAAAATACACGACCCGATACGGTGAGGAAATTCCTGTGCCATCATTCGAGCCGCTGTAAGACCACCGTATGAATGTGCGAGAACGTTGGACCAGCGAACGTCCAGTGCATCCAGGACTGCGTTCACCTGCTGGGTGGAGTGAAACAACACCCCTTCGCCATCCGCTGGAATAGTTAACGGGATGTAGACCACGCCCTGTTCCCAAGCCAAGTGAGAGACGATGGGTTCGTAGAGCGCTGCAGCCTTCTTTAAACGATCTGGCGAAGCAGCTTCCTCCGCGTTGAAGCTGCAGTCTAGTAAAATGAGGGGTCGGGGTCCAATGGTGTCACCGTGAAGAAGAATCGACGGAAGTAGTCGTGATTTTTGGTCATCGTTCAGACACAATAGTTGCCAAGGTTTGAATTTAAACACATTGAACGGGGAAACCGCTACACTTTTCTTCGTTGGCTTATTTTCCTGCGTTTTGGGTGGTCCTTCCTTCGGCGCCTGACCCGCAGCAGCACCCGCTGCAGCACAACAGATCCTACGACTACACTTCATTCTAGTTTTCTTCTTTTTCTACTATTTCTTTTGTGGAGTAGATACACGAGAAAGAATAATTATTGGTATTTATAAGCGACAAAAGATGTAGGAATCCCGGAAAAAAATTCGTACAGCACTACTGTTCAGTAAACTAAACATTAACGATACATTACACCTTATGAGTAAGGACATTAACAATAAAAACACGCATTTCGAAGGATATAACATTTAAAAAAAAAATACTACGATTTTTTGTTTAGCTTTTCGATGAATTTATTGGGCAAAAAAAAAAATGGCAACGTAGACCACATACATTTGTTTGTTGGTCGGTTGGTTTTTCACATCACACAAGTGGGGTTAAAAGGGTAGTAAGACGAAAAGAAAAGAATCGTTTTCCCTTTCCACTAGTCGTCGGCTTCGAGGGCCATACGATCGTATTCTCCCCTGGCAAATCGGTCCCACGCAGTCTGTTCCAAACCGCCGATAAGACGCTCCGAGTGTAACACGAAAGGATCGCGCTGCTCGTACTGAAGAAAACGTACCACATTAGTGAGCATGTTTAGTGACACACTTGCTGCTTCAGGATCACGAAGTAGATCGCTTAAGCGTATGCCATCCTTGGGGGAGACTCTTAACATGTCGCACACTTGGCAAATAACGTCTTCAAATTCAATAATACCCTCTACAACGAACTGCGCTATAATATTTTTGGTGGCCTCGTAAAACAAATGAAGTTCATATAAAGAAAGAATTCCGTCCCCGTCAATGTCGAGAATACGAAACCAATACTTGATAGACGTTGTGGTTGATTTATCCTCCTCGGATAGACAAAACCAAACAAAATCTTCATAGTCTATCTTGTCTTCCAGTTTGCAGTGCTTCCTTCTCCCTACTCCTTTGAATACCCGTTCGACCACCAAAGGGTTCACCACATCCTCCGGTGCGTAGTGTACAAAGTCAGACTTTGACAAAATCATGTCTCGGTCCTCGTCGAGCTCCCAAAATCGACAGTACAACACATAAAAGTGCTCGTATGAAAAGAATTGAAGCACAGTGTTGATGTCTTCCGTGGCATCCACTTGACGAAACGCGTCTAGCAGAGAAGAATTTTGAAACTCTGCGAAGCTTATCCTGCCGCGGTCCTGACGATCCAAGGTGTAAAACAAACGATAAATAACAGTGTCTAGATATTTTATTTGAAAATCGGGAGTCTCATGGAGAAAAGACAGACCAGGGTGGTGCTGGAGCAAGCACTCTATGTACGTTACAAAGTCCTCTGGTAGCAAGTAGGTACGGAACTGTGTTGTTTCGGGAAGAAACATCAGATTTGTGACAGGGACATTAGTCAGTTCCTGATTGGCTAGCGAACACGAAAGAATGAGGAGGTCAAAAGTGCGGCGAAAACTATTTTTCCCCTTTAAATGCTTGTCATAGAAATCTTTTACGTGCTGGGCGGTAATAACATTTTGAGCCCCACTCCCCGCTAACAGCGAGCTTGAGGTGTTATTACCGCTTTTCCCCGCTGTCGCTCTCAAATCGGACTGCAACAGACGAAAAATAATCAGAGAAAAGTAACGCGGCACGCCGAAACACTGTGTAGCAAGACGCTGGAGACATAGCACTAATTGATGACGATAGTTCGCCTCTTGCTTCGCCAAGGGCATCACATTGCTATTGCGCAAACGACCACTAAGTAAACGGACTTTTTGATTCAGCTTAGGAGCTGGTGGAAGTCGAGAAAATTCTCGTTGTATATGGGAATGCGTGTTTTCGTCACTAGCCACTTTCAATGTTGACATTGGAACCGATCTTGTTTGCTTTTCTCCACTCACTGCATCCGGTGGACCCGTTTTAATGCCCTCACCGCCGTCAAAAACAGACGCTGCCGCGAAGGAAACACCCTCAAACGCTTTCAAATGTGGATTCTCCTCAGTAGCACTAGTAAACGTTGGACCTGATATTAAATCTTCTTGTAGGGTTGGTTTACCGAGTGGGAAATAAAACTGGGGAATCTCTTCAGTGGTATTCGAGGGCTTAGAGGGGGGTTGCGAATGGGGTTGTGGTTTTGCCCCTTGTTGCGACTGTGGCGGTTGAGGGTGAAGTTCAGGTTGCTCCCGTGAAGCCGTATTGGGAGGTGGAGGAGAGGCCTCATTTTTCTCCTTTTGAGAGCCCTCTGCTGAATCCACTTCCTTACGTGGGGGTGAAGCCTCCGGTGTTGAGGTCTTGACTACTTTGGTTTCTTCCTCTTTATTGAGGGGGGGAGACACACTCTCCGGTGCGTTTTCAATTTTTTGTTCCTTCTTCTCCGCCTTTTCCAATTTCTCTCTCTTCTCTCGTTTCTCCCTTCTCTTTTCCTTCTTCTCTGCTTTCTCTAATTTTTTACGACGGCGCTCCTTCCGCTCCTCAGACTCTTTTGAATACACATCTTTATTTTCTCCAACCTTTTCTGGAGTTTCGTTTTGAGGAGTGGCATGTGGGCCTTGTTTACTGGAAGTAGTGTCTAAATTCTTCCCGTTCGGGCCTTTAAACTGGGTACCAATTGCAGCACTATTTTGAGTCAAGGGGTCCGACTTCCTTCTCTCCGGTGTATTAATGGATGGGAGAGAGGTAATGGAAGTTTGAAGATCCTTTGCGGGGGAGCTTTCCTTCGATGTCCAGGCCTGTCTAACAGCACTCTCTCTTTCCGCTTGTTGTTTTACCTCCTTAATGGCACGATCCACCAGAACTTGGGTCTCAGGTAAACACATCCAGTACTGTATGTATTCCAACATTTTTAGCTGAGCGGGATGGTGCGCTGGCGGGCTCGCGTTCATGTGCTCGTTGAATCTATTCTGTTGCTTCACACTGAGCGAGGTACTAAGGGAGGACTGGGGATCTGGCCTTATAACGGCAGAGTTGTACACTTGTGGAGCCACTGCGGGCCCAACGCGCGGGCTATTACTACCTATGGAGTGAGTACCTCGAGGACTGAGACGCCCCCTGGGACTCATACGAGGACTAGTCCTATTTTTTTGTGTGTTAGTGCCGTTAAAAGAAGAGTGAAACACGTCATCGTCGTCGTCATCAGAAAGCCCCTTTATAATGCGTTTGTCGTTAAAAACAGGATTGTCTAATGGGGAGTTAGTGTTTACACTACCTTTTGCCACTTCGTTCAAACGCCTATACAAATCGTCGTCATGGGGGGAAGTTGTTCTCTTTCTGATATTCCTCTTTTTATCCTCACCATTGAACGCTTCGTTTTCTAATTGGTCAAAGTTGTTGTAGGGGTTCCGGGACCCTCCCGCTGGAGCACTTCGCCTAAATCCCTGGATCGAACCTATGGGTACAGTGGGTACGGTGGGTGTAACATCGTATTTACTGTACTTACCGCCACCCTGGTACATCACAGACTTACTGGTAAAAGAAAAAAGAACGAGGTGATAAAAAAAAAAAAAGGCACACAAACAAAAAATAGAAAAAAAGTATGTATGTATATATATAATTAAAAAAAAAAAAACTAATTCAGAAGTGGAAATGGAGAAGTAGTATACCAAAGCAGTTTATTGGAGACAGAAAGGACACTGTTAGTCACTTAACCAAATAGGATATCAAGCAGTACTGTCACAAATAAAAAAAAAAGGAGATTTAACTCCTCCTGAGAGTGTGTAGCATTTTGAAAGCTATCAGCATTACTGCAACATAGAAGCAAAACAAGATAGGCGTAACACTGTGCAGTATTTCTTCGCTCTCCGCAGAAACATATTCATTATTGCGGGTGAAAACTATTCCGACTTCGAACAAACCCATCCCACAAGAGACTAAAATCCAAACAATAGAACTCCAAGAAAGAAAATAATACAGTCCTCTTACCCAACCAGGCTGGGGATACATTACAACACTAAGTTCGGGTGTCTTCTTCTCAACAGAGTCCAGAACAGGTTCTTCAACAGGAGCAGGCTCTACAGTTTGGACCTCTGAATCTGAGGTAAGGCGTCTAACTACCATTTCGGAAATTTTCTTGTATGAATTAGACTGTTCTGCGTGCGAAGTGGAATTGATTTTCCCCTTTACCCACACACTTTTCAAAAATTGGACGTAGCAGTAGACTCGCATTGTCACCTTCGCACTCGGTCCCTCGCCAACTTGCGAAAATACAGACAACGCCTCGACTCGAAACGATTCGCCAAACATCACCCCAGGCACCTGACTTGAAAACTGAAGGAGTAGTGTAGGCGACCCATTTACATTTAAAAAACCGTATCGTTGGTACTCGTAGAAACTATATGGTTTATTCATCATCGCCTTCACTAATGTTGTGCAGATAAATTCTCGTTGTCCAAAGAATTTTCGACCATCAGGGACTGGGCGCCAGTTTTCCCACTTTTGATCTGTATCTCCTCGATCCGCATGATATTGCTCTAATAGAGGAGCCCCGTCATCAAAACATGCCGCAAACACGTCAATCACACTTTTTCCGGTTGGAAGTTCGACAGGTGTAATAACCTCCTTCGTGAAACACGAATAGTTGCTAAATGCACTGCCGTACTCCGTTGAAACGGCAGAAAATTCATCCAAGGATTCAGCCGTGGGAATATCCTCTATCATACCTGTACAGGTCGATGTTTGAATCTGTAAAGTCATATTAACCTTAAAAGAAAAGAGAAAAGGTTATACAGGTTAACTAACGAATGGAACGTCAATCAGTTCAACAAAGAGGGAAACGCAGCTATAATTTGAATTTTCACTTGAAAGGAACAACAAACGGATATATTATAGCAAAGACGTAGATTTGCTTACCGATACCGTCGAAATTAAGCACTGTATTGAAAGCGCGAACACAATGCCACAGACTACCGATGACACGCGAGATACCACAGAAGTCAGAAATACCTTAGTAGAAGGATAAGAAAAGTTAGAGACAGACCCGTATAAAGAAACACACGCGAAAAGAAATTCCACTCCGATAATTACAAAAAAATACACACTTCCTCTTTCGACCGGTGGGAGTTTGATCATAGGAACAAATGGAACTGAGGTCAAGCCTTCTACATTGTGCTCCTGTTCATGGTTTGGAACGCTAGGGGGGGCTTTTGTCTCTCCTCGGCCGCACTCAACTGTATTCAGGCGTTTAACTATCATTTCGGAAATTTTCTTGTAGGAATTGGATTGTTCAGCGTGCGAAGTGGAATTGATTTTCCCCTTTACCCACACACTTTTCAAAAATTGGACGTAGCAGTAGGCTCGCATTGTCACCTTCGCGCTCGGTCCCTCGCCAACTTGCGAAAATACAGACAACGCCTCGACTCGAAACGATTCGCCAAACATCACCCCAGGCACCTGACTTGAAAACTGAAGAAGTAGTGTAGGCGACCCATTTACATTTAAAAACCCGTATCGTTGGTACTCGTAGAAACTATATGGTTTATTCATCATCGCCTTCACTAATGTTGTGCAGATAAATTCTCGTTGTCCAAAGAATTTTCGACCATCAGGGACTGGGCGCCAGTTTTCCCACTTTTGATCTGTATCTCCTCGATCCGCATGATATTGCTCTAATAGAGGAGCCCCGTCATCAAAACATGCCGCAAACACGTCAATCACACTTTTTCCGGTTGGAAGTTCGACAGGTGTAATAACCTCCTTCGTGAAACACGAATAGTTGCTAAATGCACTGCCGTACTCCGTTGAAACGGCAGAAAATTCATCCAAGGATTCAGCCGTGGGAATATCCTCTATCACATCGGTACAAGTCGACGTTTTTATAGCTAAAGGATTTTCGTCAGTAGAGATTTCCAGTGATGTTTGAAACTGTTTCGTTCTAATCATGGACTTTATAAGCATGTTGTAAGCTGCATCTCTGCTGACAAAATTGGTGAAAGTAAGTTCCTCACCATTTTTCTTTCTGATGCTTAAGCCATCCAAAATGGTCATTTTACGCTCCTTTTCGATACTCTCTATTTCTGTAAACTTCAGGCTTATTCCTGAATCCATCATAGGTGAATAAAATAGAACATAGTTTCGTGTAGCACATAGTTTGCCTGAATGCACTGTGCCACAAACAAGGCTACATTTGAAACATCTCCCTGGAATTTCTTCTTTGGGGAGAAGAGGAAAATATCGGCTCACGTCTGTGATAACAGTACTCTGGTTCAAATTAACGGTCGTATGTGTAGCCTCGTCAGATTCATAACCAGCTGGATACCCGCTATCCGACCTACTTTGTAACCCATAATCCATAGGGGAAAATGAGCACAGCTCTTTTCCAGCACTCTGCACCGTACCGCTTTTTGAAGACTGACTACCTATTGTCGAGCTGTAGTGGGAGCCAGACGCCTGAGAAGACACATATCTTTCTGAAGTGGTAAATTTTTCCCGAGCGACCCTAAGTGTTTTTGTTAACGTTAGAATTTCATTTATTCTCCCAGAGAAAAAGGAGGTAAAGGAACACGAACTTTTATCCCCGAATCTAAAGACAATACTGTCACAGATAAAGTTCTTCTTTTTTTTAATTGAAGTTACGTCATCCCAGTAAAATTCGATTTTCTCGACTAAAAAGGGCGATTGGAAGCAGAGACGAACGGCAGTAATATAAAGATTCCCTATGCGGACTATACCTTTTTTCATTACCCCGCACTGTGATGTTTCAATAACTCTTTCCTTTGGGGGAACATTCGGGAAATTTTTTCGGAACTCTGCCTCATCAGAGTGATTGAGCAGCACTAATTCCGGTACGCTAGTTGTATCTACCATAGCCATTAGATTAAATTGTAGAAATTTTTAACTACTAAATATACAAATGCAAACACGAAAACGAAAAAAAAAGGAGGTCAGCACAGTATTAGAATTGCGCCTAAAAAAAATAAAAATTTTGATGCTTATTCACTCCTTGCTAATAAAATTAGCCCCTTACTGTGCCCGTAATAGAATAAATGGAGAAGTAAAAAAAGAAAGAAAAGGAAGGACGGTGGTGGTCATACAGAACACAAAAAATATAGTATTGGAAGCTTTCATGATGTACAGAAAATTTGACATCCACACAAAAGGAGATGTTGTAACAATAATGATTGAATAAAACTAAACCAATGAAAGTGCGATGCGGAATTGTGACTTTGTTAAATTTGCGCCGAATTCAGTGCTTGGAGAAGCACTTCAGTTTCATTAATCTGGTCAATATCCTTCTCCTCTTCTCTCGTCTTTAACGTCACTTTTGTCTCTTTCATTTCGCTTGTTACTTTTTCTGAATTATCCCTTGGGTCAGCTTTCTCTCGTTCAGAATGACGTTCTGGCATTCGTCTTTCGACAGTTTTCAAACAAAAATTACAATTCTTTCCATTCTCACTCTCCGATAAAGTTTTTAAATACGCGTTTAACGTATCCCTGGCTTCGTCAGTAGGAGCAAGGATTGCGACACCGTGTGACATAGGACATGTCCACAGACGACCTGTTATCTTAGCATGAACCTGTCCTGCCATTGTTGGTTTATCCAGCCATAAATCAAAGACGCCATATTCTGTCTCATGGACATTCAGAGCAGTCACCTTGACTTTGACAATTTGTTCAATCAAATGTGCTATGAAGAGAGGGGGAACATCAAGAGCCACGTTGGCCAGAGAGATGTCGGCCTTTCGGGACGAAAGACGCCCAAATAATGTTTTGATGGAACACATTCCACAGACGTAGTTATAAACCTCGAATGTGACCGTCGGCTTGGAAGCCAAAACTGCCTCGAAAGAATGAACAAATAACTTACCGTTTTCGTTGATGTTTACAATCGGGGCAGGTGACATACACACTTTGTCTTGGAATTTTGACGTTACCCACTTTGTTTCGTCCATGTTCACGAACATTTGCTGAACCTTAGGCGTCCAAGGCTTGGCAAGTGCGGAGAGACCCCCGTCGCCTTCAGCTTCCTTTTTCTTCTGTATTATTGGTGCTCCCTTGTAATTTTGCTCGGTGGTTCCAACGGTCACGGTAAACGGTTGCTGGAATCCGCTCCACGACACTCCATCACTGTCTGTTTTGGACATTGGGTCAAAAGGAGCCGCATTCACTGAGAATGAATGACCTTTGTGCTCTTCATTAGAATTCGGTTTTTCTGAGGTGTTTCCACCTTGCATAGCAAATAAGCCTATAGTTCTCTTTAAAAGGTTCAAAAAGAAAGATAGCGTTGAATGCCGTAACACAAGAAACGCTGCACACGTCAGTACTCTTTCAAAGAAAAGTAGCGAAGATATATCAAAATAAAAATAAAATAAAAATAAAAGTAATCTTACAAAACCTCACCCCTTGGGAGTGAAGAAATAGTTTTACAAGAGGAGCGACATGGGGGGAAAAAAGCTTGGCCCGCACTGCGACACGAGGTGGAGGGAAGGCAGCCCTTCCCCACCTAGCAAAAAGCACAACCCGAACCCAACACCTACACACTCCCACCCAACCCCTTTTAAGACCAAGAAAAACGAACGGCAAAAGAATACCCACCTGCTCCATTCGAAATAACCCAGCGGGATGCTCCCCCCGGGGTGACAACTGGAAGTGGCACCCCTGGCCAGAGCCGCATCATAGGCCCAGGTGGGAGGAAACCATGCAAAAGACTTCCAAAGCGGGAACCAAAGGCGATGTGGCTAAGAATACAAAAGAGAGGACCTGTAAACAGCACGCACACCTGTATCCAGGGAAAAAACACAAAACACCTTAATCCACACAGACCCTAAGGTGAAGAAATCCAAGGCGCTTCCCTGAAGGCCAAAGCCTAGAAGTGTGGCAAGGACCGTAGTTTCGAAACCCAAGCAGCAACCTAAAACCGTGAGAAGGGTACATTTTACATGCAATGAAGTGCAGGGAACATCAAAATAGGCCCTAAGTAAAAGAGAGGAAGAAAACGTATTCACGTTTAGTTTTGCATTTACACCATGCGGTTGAACATGTGATGACTCAAGTACAAATTACAATTCATACAATTACCTAACTTTCACGTCCACCCTAGCAAAGTGCAGGAATATTTGGTTTCCTTTGGTCCTAGTCAGAACCAAAGGGTCTCTGAGGTGGCAGGGAACGGAGTTGGTGGGTGGTATTCAGGAGACGGACAAGGAAACCAATACCTGCACGTCGGAAGAAGTGATAGAAAGAATATGACTTTACCAAACTGTGTGAGCCACTAAAGACCGGCACCCATGACAACCACTCCAGCCACCCTACGTCATAAATATTTCCCTCGTTCAGCTCGCACACTCCAAGTAAAAAAAATCCAACTACCCAACAAGCCAGCAAACTTGGTTTTTTGCGCATTTTGCACTTGGTTAAAAGCCTATGAGAAACCCCCTCAAACGATCCAAAAAACACGAAACACTAACCCACCAAGCGGAAGGAGTAGCACTTTACCCACCTCAACTTACAAAACCCATCAAGGACAGTGTGGTTTGGTCCCCGAGACCACCCGGAGGCCATGGAGGCCAGAACGATACCACACAGCAGCGCAAGAAATAAGCTTTTTGCGGCCCCGCGGAAGGCACCAGCGGCCTAAAAAAAAACTGAGAAACCCACCCCCACACGTCAAAAAAAAAAGTATACCCATCGAAACATAAAGAGCATCAATATTTGTTCAAAAGACCACCACCAACACAGCGGCCCCCCCGAGGCCGCGAAACGGAACCAAAAGCGTGACCGGAACCCCCCGTCACCCTGGGTTTTCAAAGCTTTCGTAAGGAGAGGGGGGGGGGGGGGGGGGCGACAAAGCCCAGCACCCCCAAAAACCCACTTAGCAAGGCCGACGACAGCCATTTGACCCGGTTAAACGCCACCCCCGGGCCAAAGAAACCCGAAAACGCAACACGCCAAAGCAAAAGCCTAACAAAACCACCAAA
The DNA here is from genome assembly GCA_019695575.1 of Angomonas ambiguus. NCBI lineage: Eukaryota > Euglenozoa > Kinetoplastea > Trypanosomatida > Trypanosomatidae > Angomonas > Angomonas ambiguus. The sequence continues at coordinate 222,970 of JADNSB010000017.1, read as the reverse complement.
ACGAACTTGGAACCCGACCAACACACAACATCGTTCCAAGAAAAATTACTTTATATTCTTCTCCTTTCCACAGGGGTCCACCCGTCTTTGGAATCGCGGGGTGGGCGCGCCCCCCGCCGCTCTTGGGGGCGACCCCCTTGCCGCAACCCCCCCGCGCAGTCTTTAAAGCGAGGAGGGAGATTGCCCTGGCGGCCTCCCCCCCCCCCCCCCCACGAGGGGCGTCGGCGAGCGGGGGCGGTTTTCCAACTCTTGCAAGGACCCCTTTCGACGCCGAACCTGAAGGGAGGGGGGCCCGCCTACGCTCCGGGATGGTCCGGATGGGGCGTGGCCGTGGCGTGGGGCCCCCTCGGGCGGCTCGCCCCCCCCCCCCACGCACAAAAAGGGAAGGCAAGTCACAAGGTTGAACTTTTTTTTTCCTGGGTGTCACCACCCGACGACCGCTGACCCGAAGGGCACCCCGGGGCGTTGTGGCGTTGCCCCGCCTTTCGAATTTTCGCCAAGAGGGGTCCGCCCCAACACCCTCGGCCCCCAGTTTAAACCCCGTTCAAACGAGGGGGGGGGGGGCCTCCGGCGACGGTTACACGGCCACGTGCGGTTTAAAAAGTGGTCACAAATGTCCTTGGGCTTGCTTTTGCGCCGACCGGCGCTTTATACTTGACTGCATTTTTTTCTGTTGTTAGGCTTGTTAGAACGCATTCTTTGGTGGAGCGGCGCTTCGCCCCGAACGCAGGACCAGTTCTCTGGTTCGCGCGTTCTCCCCCCACAACCGGATGCCGAAACGGATCGCTTTTGCGTTTCCCTGGGTCCACTCGCTACCTGCGGGGTGTTCTTAACCGCTGGCGCATGCCCCGGTCACGTTTTGGGTGGCCCTGCCCACGCCGGCAACCGGGTCACCACGTTTCGCGTTAGCCTCCCTCACCAAACGCACCCTTTTCCCTTCCCTTCTTCTTTTCTTCTTTTCTTCTTTTTTTTTCTGAGCTTGCGAGGTGAATGGAAGTGACGGAAATGAAGGAAGAGAAAGTGTAGATGGAAGAGCTTGGCTCTGTCATTCATCAAATATTCAAATACCTTCGTTTATTCTCTCTTGTCTTGTATCTTATATATATATAAAGCTGGTAAGCCATTTCTTAAGCTTTCAACTTTTTAGAAAACCATCCCACCCACCCCCGGGCCCGCCTCGACAGGGACCCTTGGAGAACGTAAAGTTCCAAAGGGTACTTTTTTCCTGCATTTCGTATGCGATGCTAAGTTAGTATAGTAATTGGGTTTGTAGTAGAAATAATTAATGATTTAAAATAAACAAAGAATAATTTCGCTGGTTGAATATGAAATAAATGCCATTACACTTGAATGCGCTGAACTTTCCTATTCTCTTATTCGCTGCGGTTTGGGTCATCCCATTCGGTCAAGGTGGTTTTGTGTTCGTCTCGTTTGTTTCGTTGTGTGTTGGGGTGTGGCCCCTTGTTGTTGAAACCACCCTGCCACCCCCTTTGGCGAACCCTTCTGGCTGGTTTGGCTTTATTCCAAAGTTTAGGCCTGTGGTAAGCTCTCCTGCGAGGGTCTTATTCTTGTGGTTTGTGAACTGAGTGAGGGGAAGGTTTAAAGTGCAGGGGGGTTTGGGTGTTTGTGATGGATACTAGTTTTTAGTAGCTCGTCAGGTTTGTTAGTTATATCTTATGCAGCCCCTCACCTCTTCCAGCGTGCAGGCGGGACTTCCAACCCCGTGTCCATAATACAACTCACCAACCCCAGCGCCCCGCCAGGACGGGGGCCCTTGGGAACTCCTCGGGGCCTTAGGAAACCGAAACCCCCCTCACATCCCCAGGGTGAACGGGAAAGGGGGATAGTAGTAATAAGTAACGTTTTACAGTTAATTTACAAGTTTTTTTGTCTGAATGTGTTGATGTCTTGTGGTGTTGTGGGGGGTTTTGGGGTGGAATGAAAAGCGGCGGTCTGGCGACTGGTGGGCCGTTTTTCTTTTTTATTCTTTTGCTGGGCTTGTTTGGTCGGGGTGGAACAAAAAAATGGGAGGGCTGGTATGGTTTGCCGTTGGTGCACAACAATCGCCTATCTTTTGCAGTTTTCTATGGGTCCTGTTCCTAAAACAGAGGGCGCGCTGGGTGTGATTTGGGATTGGGACGCTTTTGTTTGGCGCCGGTAGCTCTCACGCGGGTCCGCTTGTGGCACGTTCCCGCGCTTTGGTTCGCTAGGTTTGGGTTGGCCCAAGCGTGTTCAGGGCTGTGTGGTCCTGGAGTGGCAGCCACCAAACCCTGGGGAACGGGGCATTTCTGTGGCCGTTTTTCTGTCTTGAGAGGGGAGGGGTCCTTTTTGGAGGTCCCGTGCTAAAGGGTTTCCGGGTGGGGGGGGTGGGGGGGATCCGTGTCAGTAGTCGGTGGTCCCTTTTTGGTCTCTTGAAAAAGTAGTATTGACTTTTGTTTTTCGCTGTAGGGTTTTACAGTTACTTGGAGAAAAGTGCGCCGGCTACCGTTGTTTTGGCGGTGTGTGGAGGTGGTTTGCGGCCGAGGCACCCTCCTGTTCGCCTACGTTTTTGGGACCCGTGTTCCCCCCGCTGCCTTTCACTGTGTAGATAGAGGTTGTTTAAGTGGTTTATTTTCGGTCGAGGGGATGTAGCTCAGATGGTAGAGCGATCGCTTAGCATGCGATAGGTATTGGGATCGATACCCAACTTCTCCATTTTTTCTCACCTCTAGTTTTCCATAGAGGGGCGGTCAAGGAGTGTACTTCAGTTTTTTTTTGTTTTTCATGTTTCCCTCGCGCTGTTAGGGTTGTTTCGGGGTTTCCAGGGTGGTGGGAGCTTATTCCAACGTTAGGGCGTGTCGTTGGTAGTATTTTCTGTCTGGTGGGTGTAGGTCAGGGTTTTCTACGAACTTTGCTAGTTGTGCTTGTGTTCTTCAGCGCAGTTTTTTTTTTTTTTTTGTTGCGATAAGTTTTGTCAAAAGGGGCGACAAAAAGAGCACTTGACCACCAAAGCGGCAGGAAACAAACACTGCTCGTCAGCGGTAATGTACAAAGTGAGCCACCCTTAGGGGTCATTGTCAAACAACGCTAAGATTGGTTGACCACGTCGGGGGGCGGCGGGGTGGAAGGTCCCGGATTGCAGTGGGGGGGGTGTTCGCTGGCGATACGGCAAAAAGAGGGGAAGTGTGTTTCACGGGAATGGAGTCTTTCGTGCTGAAGAAACCGACCACAAGTGGTTCGTATTTGGAACTAAAGTTATTTTCTAGCGCTGCGCACAAACACGTTTCCTGTCATCATTGTAAGTTTCCAGTTAAAACCTTTTGCCTCCAAAGCTTGATCTAATTCTTTTTTTGAGAGTTTACGAACTCAATGAGGGGAGTGGTTATAACGTAGAAAGCGAAAAAAAGTAAAAAAAATAGTTGCTCTCTTGGAAAACGTGGAACTCCAAGAAAACAATCATGTGTTCAAAATTTCGATTCTTTGCCGCAAGCGGCGTATCAGGAGTTACTCTGATAAGAACAGTTTTAAAACATGATCTTAGCTAAAAAGCCGAGAAATGTAAAAGCTGTTTTTCACTATTTGAGAGTACTCTAGGAGTTTTCGAGAAATTATTTGTCTGGAATTTTGTGTGTGGTTGGGAAGCGTTTTCCGCCAAACCATGAGGGGATGTAGCTCAGATGGTAGAGCGATCGCTTAGCATGCGATAGGTATTGGGATCGATACCCAACTTCTCCATTTTTTCTTTTTGTTCCACTGCGGCAGTGTCGGACGGGTTTCTGTCCTCTTCCTCGGCGGCTTCGTACTTTTTGTTCTTGGCTCTTTTCCCAAAAAAAATTATTTGAAAAAGAATAGAAAATGCTACTCTAAATCGCAAGAGGGGGAAGAAGGGAACACAGTGGAGGATCCAAGTCAGGCGACGAAAGTCAGTTGTTGCGTAATGAAACGAATAAAACATAGTGTTAGGTGGGTGTGAACAGTGGGAAAGCCCAAAGATCGTCAAAAGATCTGCAGGTCTCCCAGACAAAACTCATTCTTGTTGTTTTCCACAATTTTGTTCCCGACAATTTTCCTTACAAGCGCCCGACTGCGTGCCCAGCAACACTCGTCCACAGAGGTGCTTTCAAGGTATTGATAAAACCGAAAGCTCTGACTGAGTACTTTAAACATATCCCCTGTGGACGATGGATGAGCTTTCGCCGGAGGAGCACTTCCTCCTGCATCGGAGCGACGACGTTCAGGTGGGGAAAGATCTTTTTTATGGCTAGGCTTACGGTTCGCCTCCTCGCCTTTTAGCTGTTCCTGGTAGTGTTGGTAGAAGTAGTCAAACAAGGCTCCACTATTGGCAAGCTCGCCAGTAGTGGTACCTCCCGCCTCCCCCTCTTCCTCTCCCTCTTCCTCCCACGTTTGGAAACGGTGGCCCATCAGCTGGGAGGGCGACGACACCACCTCCACCTCGGATAAAAGGGCAAAGTACAGTGTGGATTGACGGGACCGGTTCCCTTCCTCGGTGGGGATACAGTGGTTGGCGGTCGCACACCAGGCCGCCGCCGCCCTCCCGCACGAGATGACAACGTCAGAACGCAAATGAATGTCACTATAGCAAGTGATAATTTCATCACAAAACAAAAGAAGAATCCCCCCGTGATTCGTCCATTGGGTTACCGTTCTGTTGTTGTTCACATTGTGTGTATCATTCCTATCGTTGCCCACGTGCTCCTCTCTTTTTCCAGATGCCCTATTGGATGAGTTTTGTAACGTCATGACAACGTACGGGGAAAAGTACTGCCGAAGCACATGGAGAAAGAGTACATTGTTCTGATGGTTACTCCCGCTGCCGCAGAATACAAGGGAAATACGCGGAAACACGGTCGATTTCTGTATTGTTTCCTCCTCCTCCTCCTTCTTCTTCTCCCCACTGTGATTCCACAAGTGAAGAAGGTCGTCCAGCAATCCTCGCAACACCGGAAAGATGGGAAAGACGGCGCTGAGGTGTGGATGGAGGCTCACCTTGTTATAGAACACCCTCCAGACCAGCTTTAGGTCGAACCGATAATCGCTGTTGTCCCTTGAACTAGGATCCACCGGTTTGGGTCTGGAGGCGCCGAATACGGAGGCGGTGCCATACTGAACAATCATTTGCTTGATAGCGGCGTCGGTCAGGTTCCCTGTTGCAATACGTTCCATAACATTGGTGGTGTTTCCCCTGGTGCTGTCGCCCCCCTCCGTAAGAACCGTTTTCAACAAGAAGAGCTGATACACAGACGGCGGGACTACAATTTTACGGTCTTCAAATATATGGGAGGCAATCTTCACACTGTGATGGGCACCCGAAGAGGCCAAAGAGGGAAGGTAAAGAGGACAGTGACGCACCCACGACTCCACAGACGGCGGTTCCTTCTCCTCGAAGGCCTTTTTCCTCTTTCTACCGCCTCTCCCACCTGAGGTGGTGGTGGACGAGGAAAGTGTTTGGTAAATGGAATCTATTTTAGGAGTGGGGTTCACCGTGGTCGTTGGGGTAGCGGTTCCCTCCGACGACGTGTAGACCTCTTCCAGGTAAATAAACGGCGACCTTCCATCCTCCTTTACCACGTTGCGTGGGAGGATAACTCGGTGGTACAGGTAATCAAAATCGTCGTAAAGGACGCAGTAGTAATGGAGCTTTTGCACCGTTGTCTCAGCGTCCTTTTCCCCCTCCTCCCAGCCGGGGTCGCTTTCTTCCTCCTCTAACAACGTCACCCTCGAACCGTGGTAGGAGTGGTAGACGTCGAATCGATTCAGGGTACTATAACTGTCAAAGATGACCACCACAGTGGAGGCGCCCTCTACTGCTGCTGCCGGCGTGAAGAAAAGGGGGTGCCCCAAAGCGCGAAACACGCACTTGAGAAAGTTGTGGATACTCCAGAATTTTTTTTCATCATAGTGGAAAGAATTGCCGTCCGTGACGAGGTCCACCACCGGAGAGGGGACGACGGCTGGCTTTGTCTGCCCAGAGACCGTCTTTGTTGCGTGGCGCCCTTCCTCTTCTACACTCCTCCACTGGAGGGAGTGCAACTTTTCCTTGAGAGAGGGCAACACCGGCCCCTCCCAGGGCTTTTTATCGTACAACAGATCCAACAGGGAAAGATACCGACGGTGCACTCGTTGGGTGCCTAGGAGGGGGACAGGGGAGGAAGGGTTCGTGCGGTAGGCGGGGAAGAAGTCGATGGGAACCGGCAGGAGCTCCGTCAGCCGACACACTGTCTCATCCTCCACGCCTGGCTCACACCAGAGGGAGCTTACCGTCACAGTCTGTGCGCTCACCTGGACTCCTGTCACCTCTGCAAGGTCGTAGTAATACGGCGGCGACGATCCCTCCCTCTCCTCTTCGTCCTTTTCCCCCTTTCGTTTCTTGAAGAGCGGGGAGGAGTGGAAGCGGTAGGGAGCGAAGACGATGGAGCCGACTCGGAGTCCTCGCTCGGAGGAGGTGGTCGCGTAGCGCCTCCACACCTCAAGGGCCTTTCCAATGTGCTGGTGGTTGGAATTCGACCCCTGTTCATTGAAAGGGGTTGTGTGAGTTGTGTCCTCTCCTACTTTTGGGGTTTCCTCCTCTTCTTTTTTGACGTCTACGGTAGACGGTTCATCTTGACTATCACCGCTGTGGTTCGTTGTGTATCTATCATTGAGAGTGACCCCTGAGGAAGAGAGGCCGTCACTCATATTTTTAATTACTCTTTCTGTGTGTGTGTGTGTGTGTGTGTGTGTCTATGCTTTAGGGGAAGGAATGGCACTCACCTTTACCTTCACTATATTCCGATCTATTCAAGAAAGCTGAAAAGTAGGGGTATTGAGAATGGGAAAAAGAAAGAGTTGTTACCATTGATGAGTGCTACAAGAGAATTTAGTAATCCCTTTCTCCAATGGAGTGCACCGTTTTTTTAGGCAAGATTTTTGTTTTTAAAATAATAAATCATAGAAAGTACTCTCAGGAGGTGAAGTCTAAACAGATTCACTTTCCCGTAAAATGAAACAAAAAATAAATAAATAGAAGCTAAAACAAAGCAAAAAAAAAAAAAAGAATAAAAAAGGAAAACATCAAATAAATAATAATAAAAAAGGAAGTGACTCTTAAAAAAATATTGCCGCGCAACGGCGGCGATGATATCCAGTTTCTCATTTTTCTTGTTTCTCCTTTCATCCCCTTACCCTCTATTTCGGTTCAGCCGCTGATTATACGTGATGAAGGCTTGATCCTTTTGCAGCAGCCTCACAATGTTGTACCGTAGTGTCCCTCGACTCAGGTGTTGGACCAAGGGATTGTGTAGGGTCAGGAGGTGAAGCACGTCGTTGGCGAGACGAGGAAGGTTGATGGCGGGGTAGTACGGGGTGGAAGGCGTAACCCCGCTGGTACTACCCCTGTGACTCTGGTAGGGTTGATCGGGCGAGTAGAGGAGAAAAAGACGATAGACGTACATGACATAGGAGGGAGGGGGTAAACTGCCATTTGGGTAGTCTGGGGGGAGTAGGGGTTTGTAATAACCATTGTAATTATTATTATTATTATTATAATGATAGTAGTAGTTGCCTTCGTAATTGTGATATGGTTGCAAGAGATACAGTCTCTTGACTTCTGTGTGGACGTGTGCTTGGATGACGGAGCAGATCTCCTCCCAGAGTGTGTCGTCTCTTACGTACTTGTACAAGAGACAGCCGAGGTAGAAATCACTGCGAAAAACGTTTTTCATCGCCAGAAGCGATACACGTCTCCCTCTAGTTACCTTTCCCTCTTCTTCTTGTTTATTATTATTATTATTATTGTTTGTTGCATTATTATTCTGCTCGACGTCTTGCTCATAGTCGTCCTCCCGCGGTAGGAAGCAGCGCAGTTCACTGGAGGCGATGTGGGCTGGCTGGAGAAAGTAGGACGTAAAGTCCGGCTGTGATTCCCTTCTCTCCTTGTGCCTCTCCTCCTGTGAAAGACCGGAGGAAGGAGAGGCGGCGGCGGTGTCGACGTAGTGACCGCAGTGAAGCCCCACCACCTCCCGTACAAAGTGATGCCATTTCCCTTTATACCGCTGGCTCTCCTCCACATAGTGGCGATAGCTGTCAGCGTAGTGGGTCTTGACGAACTGCTGGAGTCGGGCGCAGCTCACACTCCCGTTGGGGTAGCGGAGGTGCTGTGATAAAGGGGCGCCCTCCTCCGACCTCGTGGAGGTGGTGGAGGAGGAAGAAGAGGGAAAACCACCTTCCCCGTTGGGTGGAGGGGCAGTAGAAGGAGGGAGAAGGTCTACGTACACGTTGTGGGTGTAGGTTGTTCCTCCACGACTCCCTGTACGACAGCACACTGGGAGCGTTCGTCGGTGCATGTCATCCCTTGTGTGGGGAGGGGGGTCCGAGGCGGCAGGGTCGACGTGAAAGCTAAGATCCGTCACGGTTCGGCGTATCACAGAGATGAACTCGTCCTCGGACAGGATGGCCGTCGCTGTAGTAGCAGTACGGAGGGTGTGGTCGGGGGCCAGCATGGGGAGGAGGGGTGGATCCAGATTTTTTAGAGAATAAATGCTAACAGCAACTACTACCACAATGGAATAGAGGTGTCCTTGAAATGGTGGAAAGTGAGAGAGAGGTGAGTGTGTTGGTTGTAGGGATTGTCACAGTGATTCAACAGAAAAGAAAAACAAAGACAAAAAAGCACAATTTACGTTATCATTACACTATTGGACTATAACAATCAAATAAGATAAAAAAACTTAAACTAAAAAAAAAGTAAATAAATAAATAGTTTTCTAATGATGAGCAGTCCTCCACCCCAAGAATGGGTGGAGAGAGACGGCACAACCATTAAACTGAGTTATATAAAAAAAAAAAATAGTACAGGAAAGAGGTAAAATACAATCCTCATAATAATACGTTTAAATACGAGAAAAGGAATAAAAACAAAAAAAAATTCATGCGTAAACAATCAAAAGAAAACGAGTAAAAGTAGTAAAATAAAGTAATTACATAAATAATAAAGAAGTATCAAAACGAAAAAAAAAAGAAAGAAAGAGAGTAGGAGAGACTATATCTTCTCTTGGACTCCATCTTGTTTGCCTGTTAGGGTGAGAGAGTCGATGCCATCGAACCGTCGTCCGTAAGACTGTGATGACGGCGACCAAAAGGGCTGTTTTCCACTCTACTTTGGTGTATCCGTGTACCTGATCCGGTGGTGACGTTGGAGCTGGATTGTACGGGGGAGGAAGAGGAGGAAGAACACATCGAAGAGGAGGAGGAAGTGATGGTGGTGGTCGTGGACGATAGAGAGGATGTAGTGTCCAATAGAGAAGAAAGGTTAGACTGTTGTGAAGCAAATGGTTCGTGATTGATGGCGGAAGTGAAGTTATTGTTGTATGGTTTGTAGTAGTTTAGATTATTATTATTATTATTATTATTATTATAAGGATTATTGTTATAGTTGCCGCCGTTGTACGGAGTAGCGTTGTTGAAGTGTGTGGGATACGGTGCATTATTATTATTATTGCTGCGGTAGTAGTTGGGGGCCTCTCGTACCGCTGAAGGAGGGCAAGGAAGGGCAAACATCTCACCAATAGAAGACATCAGATTGTTACTTCCACCGCTGCGATACATATTATTATTATTATTATTATTATTATTACCGTTATTATTATTATAGTAATTATTATTATTATTATTATTATTGTTGTTGTTGTTATTTTTGTTCTGGTAGTTATTCCCCATGGAAAAGGAGGGTGTTATGAACCCCACGCTCCCCATCGAGGCCAGCATCGCATTAGGGTCCATAGGGCTTGCCATACTAGGGCTCCTTTGACTCTTGTACGTGAAGTAATTCCTTTCGTTGTTTTCACGGCGACGCCTTCGATAGCGAAGTCCAAAGAAAGAAAACAGACACAGCGAGGCGATCAGAAAGACACAGAGGAGAGCGGTAATTCCATATACCCATGCGTGCACTTTCCGCTCGGTGATGTAAACCGTGTCGTAGTCGTCGTCATTATTATTATTATTGTTATTATAATCATAGTCGCTTTCTTCCACCCCCTTCTCTGATATAAGTGAAACACCCCCCTCATAACCCATTCGAGATGCGGGGCCGATCGGTGGAGGAGTGGGGGTGGTAGTCATTGTCAGGGGTTGGTAGCGACTCCAAGGACGTAAGTCCACTGAACCACAAACCAAATTGCTCTGTAGTGCTTTATCGTCCTCTTCATTATTTTTTCTGTTATTATTAGTGTTGTTGTACAAGGGGGAGTAGAACAAACTTCCGCCGTCAGGGACGACAGTCGAGAGGACTTTGTGAATAGAAATAAAAAGCCAGCACGGAGTGTCAATCGAGGGATTACTGATGTAAGACATGTGGCTGATGATTTGAAGAAAGGCGCTTTTTTATTTTATTATTTTTATAGTCTTTTTTTCCTTGGAAGAGAGAAAGGGGATGGAAAGAGACTTCACCACGAATGAATCACTTTAAACAGTACAAATAATAATAATAATAATAGTTTGTGAACTTTTTTTTTTTTGTTTAATCGTATTCCGTTAATTTTGTATAAGGAGCGATACAGGAATAAATAAATAAAAATAATCAAAGCAAGAATGGGTGAGCATAGTTGGTAATAACTATTTTTTGGGAGCAATCGTGAGATCAATTTTTAACACACAAAGAGATAAACGTGAAACGTCTTGACAAAAAACAAAAACAAAATAAATTAAAATGTGGATATTTTTTTTAATCATTTTCTTTTTTTTGTTTCGTTCTTTATTGTGTTCCCAATTAACGATTAGCTCAATTGGCATTTTTTTTTTTTAGTATTGTACATTTTTTTTTTTGATAAAAAAAAAAAACAAAGCAACAACAGTGCTTCTTCTTTTGTTTGTTTGTTTCTCTCCCAACGTCTTGTTCGTTTTAAAATCAGAGTGTATCGATACACACACTCCTAAAAGTCTCAAAAGGCCCCTTTCCTCCTTTGTGATGGCTCAGACTTTAGAGAGAAGGAATTGTACCCTTTTATCGCTTTCCGTTAAAGGGTGTTGTTTCAAATAATAAACACCGCTCCACCGACTGTATTCCTCTAATGTTGGATCCAATGAGTTTGCTGTTGTCGTCTCCTCACCGAGGTGAAGGAGGGGGTGCTGCAGCCCCTCGGAGGCGGTAAGCCGCAGTGACATATCCCACGTGAGACAGCCCAGCAGAAAGTCCAGTAACAGTAACTTTGTTCTTAATTTGTCCACATAAACACTATCGTTGAGGTGGTGGTGGAGATCTTCTTCCGTGTCCATGTAAGCGTCGGCAAGAACAATCTGAAAAAGAGCATTCTCTTTCTTGGAATGACTACTATTCTTATCGTCTTGATGGGTGTTGCTTTTAATTTCGGACGATTTGTTTCCCAACGCTTTTAAAAATGTTTTCCACACCGCCTCAAATTCTTTCACGTCTTCACTTTCATAATCAATCACGTTACTGTAACTGTTTACTTCCTCCTCTTCCCCCATAGCCCCCCCTCGCGAGAGCGATACGGTTTCCCTTTTCTTTTGCTTATACCCCCTCCAGTACTGCTTGATCATCTCCAGATAGTTTCGGCTCGGTAGACTGAGTAGGTCGAGTGTGATGGTCAGCCGCTGGCCTTCCTCCTCGGCAGCAAAGAGGTTAAACCCGCCGTTTCGAAGCCGCTTTACCCTATCCACCCCCCTCCTACCTTCCTCCCCATCGGAAAGGATAACCGTCGTGTTGTCCTCCATTCTATGTTGAGGGTCGGGGGTACGGTCAACCCCCCGCCACGCTTCCCCAGTAGAGTAGCGCAGGTGATGCAGCAGCTCCAGCAGCAGCACCCCACAGCTCCAGGAGTCTACATTCGGGTATTGGTAGGGCAACTTGAGGGAGATCTCAGGCGCCCGGTAGTTGGGGGGCTGCAAGGGGTAGATACAGTCTATACTGTCCTTCTGATCCGTCGTCGCTGTGGGCGTCCGGCGGTAACCCTTGGCATTGGAGTAGTCCACCAACGCAATGTTGTCGTGGATCTGAGAGAAGAGTTTTTCGTATCCGGTACGGCGGTGTGGTTGTTGGGGGGTGGAGGATGACTTTGTACTAGTGGGATTCGCTTTAGCAAATAGACCACGGCGACGGTAACTAGACGAGGACGACGGCGGCGAGGAGGGGTCCTCGTGGTCGCCCTCGTCCCCCTCTAGGAGTGTAACGGTTTGCTCCTCCTCGCGACGGAGAACCATATTCTCCAGTTTTAAATCCCCATGCACGACCCCAATAGACTCTAGCGACGCCAGCGCCTTCATCAGCTGCGAAATAACGGCAACCCCAATGCGAAGAATATCATGTTCCACCTGCTGCTGTAGGTACGCCTCGGTGGGGTCGGACAGAGTGGATTCATACAGAGACGACAACTCCTCCTGAAGGTAAAGACGAAGATTACGGCCGTAGAGCGGAAGGACGGCGATGGGGAAAGCGCGAAACTGTACTTGTCGGATCAATCCAGCTCCAATTACCGGACACCCTTCTTTGCGGATAGTAGTAGAGTCGCTCAGGGGAGAAGGGACACCACTGGAGCCCACTTCATCTTCTGTTGGAGAGGAGGTGAAAAAAGATGCTTGTAGGTACCGTAGCATCTCGGCCTCCTCCCTCGCGGCTTCTCGGAATGTCTTTCCCTTTCTGAATATCTTTAACGCGTAGTAGTGGTAGTCATCCTTTCGTAATTTCTTGTGGTCTCTCACCTTCACCACGACACTGTAGGTACCTAGCCCTATCACCTGGAGGATTTCATAACGGTACTCAATGTGCTCTCCAATCAGAACATTGTAGTAGTTTCCTTCGTCTTCCTCTTCTTTTTCCCCCACTACTAATCGAGATGCATCATCATCATTATTATTATTATTATTATGAAGAGTTCCCGAGCCAACAGAAGAGGGCTCCTGTTGCTGTGACAAATGCGTCTGACTAATTTCAAAGTTAATACTTTGGATTGCCTCTAAAATATAGTTGGAGTTCTCCTGACTGTTGTCGTTTGTACTATTCACAAAGAACTCCTCCGTCCGGTCGTCAAGAAGAAGAAGTACTTCGCTATTTACGCTCTCCTCCTCCGGTTCATTGGTGTTATTATTACTGTTGTTATGAGTTCGCATCGGGTTGTGATCGAAAAATTCTATATTACTAAAGGTGATACCTCTGTTATTATTATTATTATTATTATTATTGTGGAGGGTACGAAGCGAGAGTGGCGGGGTCACTGGTGTGAGGGCGGCGGTGGCGGAGAGGTGGTCCTTGGAGGGTGAGGTAGAAGCATTGGTAGGAATAAGAGGACTCATGGAGGCGAATTGATGGATGAAATTTTGGTAAAAGTGACTGCGTGCTTTTTGGCCGACGTAGTATATTTCAGGGTACTCCCTTATTTCCTCCTTTTCATGCGAGAATAATAATATCTTACCCGTTGATGAGGAAGAGGAAGAGGAAGAAGAGAGGGAGAGTATTTCTTCCGGGGTGTACGGCGGGTCGTGCTGGAGGTGGTGAAGGAGGAGCGAGTCGAGAGGGTTGTAAGTGGGGCTTCGCCCTCCTGCTCCTTTCTGCTGCGTCATGACCCGGTAGGACGAGGAAAGAGAGGGCTCCCGTAGCAGCGACACTTCCAGGTCACTCAGGGGCTGTGTACTATGACCTATAGGATCGGTATTATTATTATTATACAGACTCTTGCTTTTTGGCTGGTTTGGATTGCTATTGGAGCTGTTTACATTGACGACTCGACGAAAGCTGTTGACATTACTGTTGTTATTAGTATTTGTAGTGTTATTAATATTATTATGGTTTGGAGGGTGAGGCACGGGGGCCTGGGTGGGGGTGTTGGCAATATAGGGTAAGTTTCCGCTGCATGTATTGTAGGAGGAGGAAAAGGAAGAATCAGGCGAAATGACCAGCACGTTGGTGTTTTGGTTATGAGAGACCACATTCTTCCTTGTCTCTGCTGGCCTCGCCACCGTTGCGGCGGGGGAGAGGGTGCTGGACAGTGGAGACCGCCATCGACCTGGTGCACCGCCTTCCTGCGGGGTATTTCCATAAGGGTTACCACCTCCAGTGAGAAATGAAAAAAGTTCTTCTCCCAACTCCCGACTGTGACTGCGTTCTGTCGGAGGTTCAGTGTTATTATTATTATTATTATTATTATTATTGTTGTTGTTGCTATTAGGGGTGCCAGTGATCCCCAAAAAGCGTGGAAGAGAGCTTTTAGAGACATTAGGGTTGCTTTTATTATTATTATTGTTATTGTTGGTATACGAAGACGTACTTGGACTACGACTATTCGTTTTACTTTTGTTGTTGTTGTGGTTACTGTTTGAAGTCCTGTGAAGAGGAGAAATAGACTTTCCCTCGATTTCAAACCCACTGTTGGTGATGTTATTATTATTTACATTTTGTGTTGACGTCGTCATCGTCGTCGTAGTAGTGGTGCCGAAGGAAGTGCTTCCCACTGCCGGGGATGTGGGGGATGGTGACTTTTCCTTTTTATTAAGGTTACCACCCCCTTCCTCCTTGTTGGTGGCCGCACTGTTAAAGAGGGATGGCATCCTTAGCGGCCCAAGAGGGGTGCCCATCACATTACTATTATTATTATTAACATTATTATTATTCGGGGTTGACAGACTCCCCAGTCGAGGACGATAGAGGTTGCCTTCACTGGGCTTACCCCCTCGTGCTGTGGACGTGGTTCCTACTCCAGTAGCGGTGGAGGCCCTCTCGGGTACTGTATCGTCCTCCCCTTTGTGATACTGTGTAGTAAATGGCAGCGGACGGTAGTCGGTGATACTACTGGAAAACCATGCAGTCTTCTTTCCAGGCAAGTAGGACGACGCTCGTCCACTACCCCCATTATTATTATTATTATTATTATTGAGGTTTTTAATCTGGCTTTTATCCTGTGGCTTGGGGGAAGTGGATAGAACCCCTTCCCTAAGAGGTGGAGGGGAGTTGGACATGGTCGGACGGGTGGTAGCGCTGTGATTTTCCAGCGGGCGGTACGCCGTATCACTACTGTTGGTATTCAAGTTCTGACGTCGGGGATTGGCGGGGAAGGCGGCGGAGTGATCGACACTTCGGTGACGGAGCGGCATACCCTCCGCTTGACGTCGGGGCTCAATAAAGCTTTGACTACTCCTAATCTTGGTCCGGTCTCTCCTCACCCCACCACCTACGTTAATATTACTATTCAAGTTCCGCTCTTCTTTCCGCAGTATATTCTGATAAGTAACGGGGGTGATGGCGGTGTGGTGTTCGACACTATTATTATTATTAGTATTACTATTATTCGTTAGATTGACTTCCTCTGTCATGAGAAGGGTATCCAGTGGTAGCACCACTCGACCCTTTCCACTACGACCTGTACGACTACTGGCCTTGTCTTTATTACTATTATTATTATTACTAGACACACGTTCCACTTTGCTATTGACGATGGGCGTCAGTTTATTAGGAACTGGAGAGGCACTAGTAGTGAGGAGATTCGGCTCCATTCTAATCTTTTTTTTTTTCTTTATTGTACCGTTTACAACTAGCGCAAAATAAAAGAGGGAGAGAAGAAGAGAGTGTTCAAAGCTGAGATTTACTTTTCGTTTTCTTTCTCTCATGAAAGAAAAGAAAAGAGAAGAAAAAAAGAAAAAGGGAAGAGAATTGAAACATTAAAACAACCTGTGAAGGGTAGAGATGAATCCGAAAAAAACCTGCACCAAAGAGAAGAAACGGAAACAATCCCCACAATAAAAAGTAAATATTATTATTATTATAGTTTACTTTTTGCTATTTAGTTTTTTTTTTTTTTCCTTTCTTCTCTTTTTTCTTCATTTCCCTCCAGATTTTGTTTTCTGGTCTGTTGAAGAAGTTCTTGCTGTTGATCCATGTACTGGTAGGCATAGCTGGTGGCGTTGTAAGGGTTGTCGGTGTCTTGCTCACTACCCTCCACCGCACCTTTTCGCTTAGCGGCGGCTTCTTTTCTTTTCTTCTTTCGCTCTGCCACGACAAGCCGTTTCCGTTCCAACTTATCTGCCTCGTACTCCAATTCACTCACGTCGTCGCCCATTATGCCTACTTTCCGAACCATCCGATACAGCCGAACATCACACTCATAATCGAGCGCCTTCTTTTGCAGTTCCCACATGCGCTTCTTCTCCATCGCAATGTTCCCCTCTGCCTCGGAGGTGACGAGTAGTCGGTAAGGGTGGGCGGCGGCCGTGGATTCGCCGTAGGTGCCGTGCTCCGGGGGGTACTCGTAGCACCGGAGCAGCGCACGGCCTGGCTGACACTGTAGCAGAAGGTTCTTGATCCACTGCACGCTGCTCATCCCCAGCCACACCGGACCCACCCACTCCATTGCTCCCCCCATCGAGAGAGGAAAGACGGTGGCGACGGCCACGGCGGTGGACTGCACACTCGCGGTAGTGAGACCGCCGCTGACGGAGAGGAAGGCAAGACTGGTGGCGGCGGACAACGGCGCCCCTAGGAGTCCTCCCAGTGCCAAGGCACCCCAGCCGATGGTGTTGTACCGCTGCAACTTCCTAATCCACTCGTCCAACTCATTGTTGAAGCCCTTTCGCCGCTGGAGATGACTATGAAGGTTCCACGCGGTAAGCCCCATGGCGAGCGTGAGGGTGGGGTCCAACGTGACGAGCCAGGTGGCAGCCGACGGCACCTCCCCTGCCCCCGTTGTGAAGACGAGGGACGACCACAGGGAGGAGAGTGCGCTAGGAATACTATCGGAGCTAGAGAGAGCGGTGGAGGTGGTGGTGGTATACCACGCGTGAAGAGAGAACGGGGCACTAAAGTTGGCGATGTTGGCTTCCTCTTTAAAGAAGTGATACACCTGTGAGGAGGGCACCGCGAGGCAGTAGGCGCTGGTCAGGGCGGCCACCATGTAGGGAAGGTACATTCGTACATTACTGGTCCTGTGGGTGCCGAAAATGCGTTCTCTGTCGTTCTTTAACTTTTGCACAGCTACTTTCTTCTCCCACAGAATCGCTCTAGGGTGTTCTACAATCCTTTTATACGAGTCATACGCGACGTTCAACTCTGGTAGCGCGTTGGCGACCTTACTCACGTGGTGATCGCCGTAGATGGAGAGGGGAAGGTTAGTGGGGAGAAGCTTGTACACCACACCAGTCTTTACCAGTAGTCCGTATCCCCATGCCGAGGTTTGGGTGTAGTGAAGGACATGCAGGGCAGCGTTGGCGAGAGCGGTGGAGAACACACCGATGCAGTGCGGGGGAGTGCGGCGGAACATGGATATCTACGTTAGGGTGTACTTTTTTTTTTTTTTATGGTACAAATATATATATATATATATATATATATATAAGAAAGAGAGGTACAAAAAAATAAATAAATTAAAGTGCATGTCACGAAAGAAGTATTCACTATATATATATATATATATATATATATACATGTACTTCTTTTTTTTTTTTCACCACAATACATCTGGAAACATGTCCTTCCTGCGGCAGTGTGAAATATCTAAATAAGCATCTATTCTGTTCTATTTTTTTTTTTTTCATGGACTTCCATTTCTATAATTAGCTGATTCAGTTGTTCCTTCAGGTACTTTTTATTTCGTTCTCTCTCTTCCCTTTTTTTAATGCGGTAGTGATCCTCCTGATCATGATCATGATCGTGGTCGTCTGCAGGGACCTGGGAGGGGGTAAAGCCAGAGGAAGGCACGATGGAGCTAATACCATCCTCCTCCCCTCCTTCTCGACTACTACTCTCGCTACGGCGGCCTAGTGGAAGTAGTCTTGCTTTATGCTTGCGTAGCAGCTCTGTCTGCTTTTTTAACCACAACGTCTCAAGGGCGCTCCCTGCATTCTCATACGCCGCCCCCTTCATGACCGGTTCCTCTTCCTCTTCTTCTCCCCTCAAGGCAGAGGAGTGTGACACCTCGTTCTCTCTCTCTGGATTCATTAAATTCCGTTCCGCGAGGTGACTCGTCACGACTGCAGAGAGCCGCTCCAGGTGTTGGGCGAGAGAGCCAGAGGAGGACCCTCCCACCCTCCGTCGACTCCCCCCCGCCTCCAGGCCCTTGTTCATCCAATAGGTCCACTCCGCCTGTAACTCCATGTCCCCCCTTTCTAGCCACCGCAACTGCCGCCGTACACTACGCTCCGTCCTCGCCAAGTCCTCCAACATACGCGCTTCTCCACCACTATCAGGATGATAAGGGTTGACTTCAGTGTTGGCTCTGTCCACTACTAACCGACGTAGCGCTGCCACTCCCTTCAGTGTGCCCTTAAGGTTTGTTTCTATTTCCGTTTCCCTTTTATAGTTCCAGTTCGCCTCATGAATGGCTTTCTGGGTAGAGATTTCCTCTAAAATGGTACGTTCGAGGAGATAAACTTCCTTCTCCAAAGAAGCAATTTGGGCCACTTTTGAAGCCTTTTCCTTCTGCAAGGAACGGTAGTGTTCAAGGATGAGTCGCTGCTCTTCCCTCCTGGGCCGTAGATAGTACTGGTCGATACGGTGACCACCGTCGTCGTCGTCGTCGTCGTCGTTGCTATTGCTGTTGTGGTTACCTTCCCCCTTCACTCTATTACGGTAGTACTGCAAGAGGTAGGCGAGAGTAGCCCCGTGTAACGGCAGTACACTGTGTCCAGCATGACGACCGGTGAGGAGTTCGATGTAGAGGGAGGCGGCCCTTGCAGGACTAATGGTGCCGCCGTGGCGGTCCGCCCCATGAATGGATTCCTCTCCAGAGAGGGACACTACGGCGTGGCAGTCCGTACAGTAGTAACCGTGCTGCTGCGGCGCCTCTCCACCGACTGCGCCCTGTAACATATCTATTCCGTTAATAATGTGTACCTCTTTGTGTGTGTGTGTGAGAGAGAGTGAGAGTGTCCGTCACTCCGTAGGAAAACAAGACAA
Organism: Angomonas ambiguus; assembly: GCA_019695575.1. Taxonomy (NCBI): domain Eukaryota; phylum Euglenozoa; class Kinetoplastea; order Trypanosomatida; family Trypanosomatidae; genus Angomonas; species Angomonas ambiguus. The sequence continues at coordinate 204,102 of JADNSB010000017.1, read as the reverse complement.
AAGAAAAAGGAGAGAAGTAAGAGGGTATCATTTATTGTTGAATAGTGTAAAGGATAACAAGATAAAAGCAAATACAAAGCATAAGCATCACCAACGACCATTTTTCTTTCTACTTGAAAAAAAAAAAACAAAATAAAATAAAAAAAAAATTCTAAAATAAGATCGCTCTATATTTTAGAGAAAAAAAAAACAAAAACTAATCGAAAAAAAAAAGAGTTGAAATAGTTACGGTTGCTGAATTTTAAAAAAGTTACAATAGGATAAAAAAAAAAGTTCGCCAAATAGAAATTACCTGTTTATTTTTCTTGTTTATTAGACATATGTTCAACAAAAACATATTAAATACTTAATTTCAACGTTATATAAATTAGACTTTTTTCATTTTTGTTGTAGTTTGTTTTTATTGTTTTGTATTTCTTTTTTGTTGGGATTAATTGTTTTTGTTTTTGTTTATTTTGGGTTTTTTTTTTTTTACGTGTGTTATAGTTGAATTAGTTTAAATTTGATGGTGTAGAGAAGGGAGAGAACGTTTTATATTAATACGAGTTGATGAAAAAAGGAAAAAAGTTCATATAGATGACTGTAGAAAAATAATTTTTACTCATTTATTTTAAATGAGAGAGCTCTTCCTGTGAGTGGCGTTGACGCGGTGGTCTCTCCTCCTCCTCGCCTTGTCGTCATGTTGCTCTTGCGTCGACGGAGGGGAGCGCCCTACGTACGGAATACATCGCTCTCATTTTTTTTTTTTTATATATTTTGTTTAATTGTTGATGAAAATAGAAAGGTAAAACATAAAAAAAGAAAAAAAAGTTTTAGATAATAGAGACGAGGAAAAGCGCAAAGGAGGAGTGAGTCCCTTTTTGCCTTTCCAATTTCCCTTCTTCTTTAGGTTTACCGGAGGGGCTCGTTGCTTTCATCATAGTCGAATCCCTGAGAGGCGGTCTCCCCCTTCTTCTTGCCGTCACCGAAGGGAGCGGCAGCAGCAGCGGCGGCCGCTCTTCTCCGGCGCATGTAGAGGCACACGCCGAGCACGACAGCACCGGCGACCACCACACCAGCGCCAAGACCAACAATCAACCACACCCACCACGGCACACCACCGTCGTCGTCGTCCTTCCTGCTGTTACCGTAGTCGTTGTTGTTTGTCTGTAAAGTGCAGGCACCATTGTGTTCTACAAAACCGCCCCCACAGCGAATACAGCCGTTCAGCCCGTGTTCGTCACAGTTGCTAAGAGTCCTAACACAGGCCTTCGCAGAGTCGGCAAGAGAGAAACCGTTCATGCAAGAGTGGCAAACCTTTTCTTCAAGGCAGGTGCCGCAGTGGTTGACGGCGCAGGGGACACAGGCAGTCTTGTCGGAGGAAAGAAGCAGATCACCGAGGCACTTAGCACACAACCCGTCGGCGGAGCACTTATCACAGCCATTGATGTTGCAGGTGACACAGGAAAGTCCATCCAGGGAGGGTACCTTAAGGGGGTCGGTGCAGCTACTGCAGATACCATTGCCTTCATGAACACTGCAACCCTCGATCTCGGGAACACAGGCGTTGCCAAGTCTGGAGGGCACTCTTCCTGCGTCTGCACAGCTGCTGCAGGTGTCTGGAGAGGAGCATTTATCACAACCCGTGACGCTGCAAGAAATACAGCTTTTACCGTCGGTGGAGGGGGACATGAGGGGGACACACTTGCTACAGGTGCCGTCGTTGTTATACTCCTGGCAGTTGGTGATTTTAGTGGTACAATCGACGCCGTTCTTGTAAGGAACCTTACCAGCGACGCAGCGGGCGCATACACCATCGCTAGAGCACTTTTCGCAGTCGATGACATACCAGCAGAGTACGCAACTCATCCCGTCGAGCGAGGGACTTTTCAAACTGTCGCACGATGCACAAGTTCCGTTAGTATGGTAGCTACTGCAGCCGCTGATGCTTGCAGTGGTGCATGCACTGCCGTCACCAGTCGGGACTTTACCCGCCTCCGTGCACTTGGAGCATTTTTCATCGGCATAGCACTTATCGCAGCCCTCGATGGAGCAGGTGACACACTTCTTCGCGTTGTCGGAGAGTGTTTTCCCAGGGTCACTGCACTCCCTGCAGTTGCCATTGTTTTCGTGCGTCTTGCACCCCTCAATCTTCGTTACACACGCGGAACCGTCAACGGAGGCGGTATCGGAACTGTACCGGCATTTGTCGCACACTCCATTAGCGGAGCAGGAATCAAAAACAGTACGTTGCACGTCACACACTCTTGCGTCGGTAGAGAGCTTCAGATCGGTACCAGGCACTGGCCGCAGGTCCGTCGTTGTTATACTTCACACAGTTATCGATCTTTGCTACACACGCGGAACCATCGGTGGAGGGGACCATGTTGGCCTCCGCACACACGGCACACACACCATCGCTGGAGCACTTATCGCAGCCGCTGACCCCGCAGGTGACACACGTCTGGGCAGTGTCGGAGGGTACTTTACCGTTGGTGCACGCCGTACAGCCCGTCGCGTCGTAATTTTGGCAGTCCGCGATTCCGTTCGAACACGCTTTACTTCCCGTGAGGAAGTAACCGGTGTTGCAGCTGCCACACACGTTGTTCGTGGAGCACTCTTTGCAGTTGGGGGTATCACAGTTGATACAGGCCTTCTTGTCGGTGGACACATGGAGGTTAAGGGAGGCGTCGCAGGTCTTGCAGGTGGCGTCAGCATTATACTCGGTGCACCCGAATATCGCCTTCACGCAAGTGTAGTCGTTTGTGTTTAGGACGTAGCCGTCGTAGCACTTAGAGCACTTGTTGTTGTCTGAGCAGCGATCACAGTTGTAGCCACTGCACTCTACGCACTTTTTATAGTCACTGGTTGCTTCCTGTAGGTAGTTGCAACTATTTTCGCAGGAGCTGGGATCGCTGGCGGAGATAATATAGTAGGTGTTCCTGCACTCGCTACAGACATTAGGTGAGGAGCATTTAACGCAATTGGTGCCACCACAGGTGATACACTGGGTAAAATCCGCAGAGGCAACCTCGCCAGTGGCGCACGCCTCACAGCCGTCTCCTTGAGCGTTGAGCTTTTGATTGGAGGAGCACTTGGCACACACGTTATTGTCGGAGCACGCACTGCAAGTACTGCCACAGGTGACACACTTGGTCCCGTCGGCTGACGGTTTCTTTCCAGAACTCGTAGTGCAGGAGTAGCAGGTACCGTCAGAGTTGTAGGAATTACAGTCTGTAATAGGCTTGTAGCAGTTCCCGTAGCCTAGCCGGAAGCCGGTTTGGCAGGTGCCACAGTAATCATTATCGCTGCAAGTTTTACAATTCCCGACGTTACAGCTGACACAAGAGTAGCCGGAGGAAGTGAGCATCAGGTTTTCACCGCACTTGTCACAAACATACGACTGTTCACAGTGTTCGCAACCGCTGATACTGCACGGGACGCACGTTCCTTGGCTGGTGAGGGAGTAAGTGCCTTCTTTACACTTCTTACACTTCCCGTCGAGGGTCAGCTGGTCGTCCGCACAGTTGGATACAGTCTTGACGCACGCGGTGGTCGTGCCGGAGGTGACAAAAGTATAACCGGAGGGACAGCTGGTACACACTCCCTGTGAGCTGCACCTGTAGCAGTTCGCGACGGAGCTGCAGTCGTTACAGGAACGTGTGTCGGCGGAGAGAGTATACGGCGCGGTGCACTTGTAACAGTTCAGAGTATAGTCGTATTCCTGACAATTCGGTATGGGTGTACCGCATGGTTTAGTGCCATATCCCTTATCGAGGAGTGTGTACCCGTCTTTGCATTGGTTACAGGAGCCGAACTGGGAGGTGCAGTCGGCACACTTGTTATCGTTACAGTTTGTTACTTGACCTTCACTGAGGGGTAGGGACCCGACGAGGATCGATGCCGCGATCAGCAATGAAGTGAATCGACGGTTCATTGAAAAAAAATGACGTACGTTCGTTTAGTTGTCTTTTTTTTTTTGTAGGGTTGAAGTTGAAAAATAAAAATTGAAAATAAAAAATCAACAAAAAAATTATCAAAAAAAAAAAATCACTCCAAAAAAAAAAAACAAAACAAAAGTTAAAAAAGTTGATAGAATTAGAAATAAAAAGTCTTACAATTGTAAAGAGAGGGAGAGAGGGAGAGAGTGTGTGTCTATAAAGAGGATACCACATTCATTTTAGTATTTTTGACAAACATAAGCGTAACGACCATCACAGTACTGTAACTTTACTACTCAATATGTTACTAAAATTAACTACTATTTTGTTTTTAAATTTGGCTGGTCCCGTTTACCTTTAAAACAGGAGAACAAAACAAAACAAAAAAAACTTGTATTTATTTTAAATGAGAGAGCTCTTCCTGTGAGTGGCGTTGACGCGGTGGTCTCTCCTCCTCCTCGCCTTGTCGTCGTGTTGCTCTTGCGTCGACGGAGGGGAGCGCCCTACGTACGGAATGCATCGCTCTCATTATTTTTTTTATATATTTTTGGTTTAATTTTTGGTGAAAATAGAAAGGTAAAACATAAGAAAAAATTAAAAAAAGTTTTAGATAATAGAGATGAGGAAAAGCGCAAGGGAGGAGTGAGTCTCTTTTTGCCTTTCCAATTTCCCTTCTTCTTTAGGTTTACCGGAGGGGCTCGTTGCTTTCATCATAGTCGAATCCCTGAGAGGCGGTCTCCCCCTTCTTCTTGCCGTCACCGAAGGGAGCGGCAGCAGCAGCGGCGGCCGCTCTTCTCCGGCGCATGTAGAGGCACACGCCGAGCACGACAGCACCGGCGACCACCACACCAGCGCCAAGACCAACAATCAACCACACCCACCACGGCACACCACCGTCGTCGTCGTCCTTCTTGTTGTCCTTGGTAGTGGCGACACAACCGTCGGCAGAGGGGTCGTAGCCCTCCTCGCACTCGAGGCAACTGTCCAGCCCGTGCACATTGCAGTGCAGCATCGTCGCAACACAGGCCCTCGCAGAGTTGGCAAGAGAGAAACCGTTCATGCAAGAGTGGCAAACCTTTTCTTCAAGACAGGTGTCGCAGTCGTCGACGGCGCAGGGGACACAGTCAGTCTTGTCGGTGGAGGGTACGAGATCACCGAGGCACTTAGCACACAACCCGTCGGCGGAACACTTATCACAGGTACTCAAGGTGCAGGTGACACAGGAAAGTCCATCCAGGGAGGGCTCTTTAAGAGGGTTGGCACAGCTACTGCAGACACCACTGGCCTCATGAACGCTGCAGCCCTCGATTTCGGGAACACAGACACTGCCGTCTGCGGAGAGGACGGTGTTGCCCTGGCATACCATCGCCACCTCGCAGGTGTTCTCGTCCGAGAGGGTGTAGCCTTGTTTACAGTACTTGCACTGGTCCGCTTCACTGCACACCGCACAGTGGTCAATCCCGCACTGTATACAGCTTTCACCATCCTCGGAGCCGAGGTGGCCGGCAGGGCAGGGCTGGCAGGTGTTCGAGCTGTCCAGCATGTATGCATCGTTACAGCGGGCACAGTGGTTCCATCCATCACAGTAGGCGCAGGTGGACTGAGGGCAGCGTTGGCATACGTTGTTAGAGAGAGAGTAGGAAGATTCGCAGGCTTTGCAGGTACCGTCTAGGCTGTAGGTGGTACACCTTGAGATTCTTTTCACACAGATGCTTTCTTTGCCGTTCTCCACGAGCACCTTACCAATGTCGCAGCCGGTGCAGGTGTTGTCGAGTTCACACTGGGTACAATACGGCACCCTGCTGCAGTCGTTGCACGACTTTTTATCTCCCTTAGGAGTATACAGCCCCTCTTTGCATTGGGTACAGGTTTCGAACATCACGTTGAAGGCCACGCAACCGGGAATGTTAGGGTTACAGGCCTTCTGGTCCTCCGAGAGATTCCAGTCCCCGGAGCACCCGGTGCACTTGTCGGTCTCCTCACAGTGTTCACACGAGATGATATTACAACGAACGCATTCCCCATTGCTGTTGAGGGAGTAAGAACTCAGGCAGCCGGTACACTTTCCTTCGATAGTATACCTGTTACAGTTATCAAGAGGGGTGACACAACGGCGCTCCGAGTCGGAGATGCCGAGGGCGTAGGAGGCGGAGCAGCTGGAGCAGAGCCCCCCCACGTCGCACCGTGCACAGTGTTCGGTCGTAGAGCAATCGTTACAGGTGAGCTGGTCGCTGGAGAGGAGGTACGGACTGTCACACTCAGAGCACTCTCCCGCGGCATTGTGAGCGGCGCAGTGCTCCACCGAGCGTAGACACTTCCCGCTACTGGGGTGGAAGCCTTCCTTGCAGACCTCACAGTAGTCGGCCGCGTTGCACTTGTCGCAATTGTTAACATCACACGACAAGCACCCCCCAAGAAGAAGAGTGTGGGTGTCATCACAGTCTTGACAGGCACCAGCGAGAGAATACTTCACGCAACCGGCGATCTCGGGTACGCAAGCCTGGTTGCCCACGGTTCCATCTCCTCCCACCGCCAGCTGCCATGCACAGTCAGAGCAGATGCCTCCTTTCTCACAGGAGTGACAGTCGGATACGGCGGAGCAGTCATGACAAGACTTTCCGTCCTTGGACTTCATCAGTCCATCTTGACATGTCCCACAGATCCCATAGTAGTCGTAGTTGGCACAGCCCTCTGCAGGTTGACCGCAGACAGGGTTGGTACCGTACTGAGGGGGCAAGAGCTCCAGACCGTTCTCACAGAGAGTGCATGGTCCAATGCTCTGGACACACTCCAAACACTTATTACCATAACAGTTCGTTTCTGCGGGTACAGAAACGGCGGTGAAGAGAAGCGCATTGAAGCCCAGGGCTATCAGTGTACGGAGAGAGGGGAATTGAAGATTCATTATTGTTAGAAATTAGGAATTTTTTTATTTTTTTTTTAAAAAGTGTGGTTTAGTTTAGTTTAACTTAATTTTTTTTTTTTATTCTGCAGTAAATAGTTTTTTAAAAAGATACGTTTTTTTCTACGAGTATATATATATATATATTATTTATATACCGTAAATAAAATAAAAAGAGATAAAAATGAAAAAAAAAAAAAAAACGCTCACGAGAATAAAAAGAGATTAGAATATATATATATATATATTTATGTTTTTCCTTATTAAAATACGTTTTAAAGTTTTTAAAAAAGTCTTTTTTTTTATTTTTTTTTAAACACTGTTGTCGTTTCTTTTTTACTTACGAAAATGAAAGATATACAGTGAAAACAAAGAAATGTAGAAAAAAAAGTCAATAATTTTCAATGAAGATAATACTGAGAGAGTAAAACTGTGGTTGTAATCCTTTAATTTTTTTTTATTTTGTTAGTCTTCTTTAGAAATAGAAAGAAAAATAAGAAAAAAAAGAGAGGAAATATGTTTTTATGTTCCGATTGGTAAACAAAATAAAGAGTATTGATCAATGAGTTTTTTTCTCTCTCCTTTTTTAAGTGTTTTTAAAATCAAATTAACCGAATATTATTATTATTATTATTATTATGATTTTTTTTTTTATATTTATAACCGTAAAACAAACAAACAAAACTGTACCAGGTGTGTGTGTGAGTGTGTACAAGTAAACAAGGACACGCAGTATTTATCCTAATAATTCATTCTCGAGGACGCTTTTGTAACGACGACGATGATGATGAAGAAGAACACTTCATATTTTGGTGGTGGTTGTCGTTGTTGAGGTTTATTATTTTTGCTCCTTCTTCTTCTTCCCCTCCATCTCTTTTCTCCCTCTTCTTAATCCATTCTATTTCTGTCACGAATACTTTCATTCCTAATTCACTTTCCTCACCGATTAATTCACGTCTTTTATAGCTCCAATCGTAATAATAATAATAATAATTATTATTATTATCATCCTTATTGGCAATTTCATAGGAGTTACACTGGTCTGTCCCTGTTGGTTCCACTACAACCACCACACGCTGAAAAAGGAGTGCCGTCCCCAACACCTCCTGGAGGGTAATGGAGGAAAGTTGGTATTGATGATCTTCTAATAACTGTTCCGCGAAAACAGATATCAATGGATCGTTATCGTTCTTGTTTGTTTTCTGTTTTGTAGAAAGTTTATCTTTCAGTCGTGGTAAAAGTTTATGTAGCCGTTCGTTCTCTGTGTCTAGCAGCGCTAAAAAACCACCCTCGACGTTGTTCACACGTTGTTCACAAAAGTTGATGATTCTCGGGGAAGAAGAAGTAGTAACATCCACATCCTCTTGGTCTTTATTATTATTATTATAATTATTATTGTTTCCAGAAGAGTGCTTTGTTTTCGTATTTTTTAAAGACAGTTTTTGTGGTGGTGACATTGGTGAGAGGAGAGAGTGACGTAGAACCTCGGAGAGGGTATAAAGCAACGCGGGCCAGTCTTTCGGATTACCGTACAGCGCATCGCATAACACTACCAGTGGGTTGTGTTTCCAGTCTTTTACTATTGTTGTGGTTGATGATGATGATGATGATAATGACAATGTGGATTCTTTTTTTTCCTTCTTCTTCCTTTCCGTTTCCAAAGAATGGTTCCAGTGGGAAAGGCAGGACTTGAACCCCTGCGAGGGCTCATCTCGGAGTTCGGTGAGTATTTGAGTTAATATTTCCAAGGCTGATTCCCTTTCCTCCTCTCCCGTTGTTGTTGTGGTAGCTGTATTAGCAGTAGCAGTAGCTGTATTAGCTGTAGCTCCCTTCTTTCTTTTGTTGTTTTGGCTCTGTTGGAGTCGTTTCAGAGGATTATAACTTTTATCGGTGGAAGGGCCCCAGCGCCACTCCACCGCCGTACACGAGGAAGAAGGGGATGAAGACTGGTGAGCAGCGGTGTTGGTATATTTATTGAGCTCAATGTTTTCCTTCATCAAGGGAAGTAACTCTTTAACGTCGCTGATAACGACGGTGGTAGTGAAGGAGGAGGAGGACGGCAGTGTGAGCGCTATACCGAGTACCCCAACACCTGCTCCTAACTCCAACACCTGGAGAGGAGGGAAGCTATAGCATCCCTTATTATTATTATTGTCTTCTGGAGAGTTTTTCTTTTCTTTTTCCTTTTCTTCTTTTTGTGGGTTTAAATAATGCTGCACCAGGTAACGTAGCGCCACTGTATTGCTATTCCATAATACAGAGCCTAACAGCCCTTCTGCTGCATCCAACGCATTCAGCCGAGACTGCTTCGCTTCTTCTCTTTCCTCCTCATTGTCGTGATGAAGATGGAGCACTTGGTCGAGGTACGCTTCATAGCATTTACCCTGATCCCCCGGCTTCCTCGAAGACATCATCATCCTCTTTGTATTATTTTTATCATTATTATTATTATTATTGTTTTCCTCCGCCTTCTCGTTTTCATTCTCGACGGCTAGATGAACTATTTTTACGTCTCCTAATGGAGTGGGAACCTTTTTTACGATCCACTGTATCATTATTATTATTATAATTATTTGATATGATCGATAAAAATAATAATTTTTTTTTTTAAAAAACAAGTATGCAAATAATTCCAGCTTCTCCCATACGAAACAAATAATAAAAAAAAGAAGGGATAAAGTTCATTCCTTTTCTCTCACAATATAGACACAACCAGAAAAAAATAAAAAAAGAATAAATTAATAAAACTAATATATGTATACAATCTGTTTTTTTTTTTGTTTCTCTCTCTTTTAAGATATTGTATTCTTGTACAAGGACTGCCAATACTTTTCCTCGACGGTCAGCAGTGCCAAGTCCCTTTCTAAAGCCCTTATCCCTCTTTTATGTTTTATCCTCTGTTCCTTGGTCATTAAATCTTCGAGAAATAATAACTCGTTTTCCTTTCGATGAACGACACTGGTCCACCGCTGTAACAGCTGCGGGAGCCATATTAAATCATTACTGTTATTGTTATTATTATTATTATTATTGCCATGGTGAAGGTTACGTGGTGAAAAGTAGTAGGGAATACTATTTTTTACCTCACAGAACCCATTATTATTATTATTATCGTTGCCTTCCTCTCCAGAAGAAGAAGCAGCATGGGAGGACGGGAGATCACTCGAAAACAAAATGGAAAGAAAATTTTCCATTGTGGAGTAATCTTTATTTAATCGAGACTGAATTTCAGAGAGTTGGTGTCGTATTTTCTTCTCCAAGAGGGCGGTAGAATCTACTGCTGAAACACCTTTATATCGTCTCGGTGGACAGGAGACGCCTCCTCTTCCTTCTCCTCCGAAGCCATCCTCGTCACCATTATTAGTATTATTATTATTATTATTATAAGTTTGTTGTTTCTTCTTTTCCTCTTGGATGTGCTGTTGGAGGATACTTTTAATGATTTGAATTGCGTTATCCTCTTCCTTATTATTATTATTATTATTATTATCCTTTTTGTGGGTTTCTGGGATCTTTCGGTAGTGCATTCTTTTTTCGGTTTCAATACTTACCGCTTGTTTTGCCCTTTTTAAATAGTAATCTTTCGTGTCTTTATTATTCTTATTGTTACTCTTATTATTATTTTCCTTTAAATAAAAGGTGACAGAGGATGTGAGGTCCGACTTGGATGAGACAATATTATTATTATTATGATGATGATGATGATGATGCTGCTGCAAAGAAGTAGAAGAGTGTGGTTCAATCTTTGCCATCGTTTCACGATGGTTGAGAGGAGAGATAATTTCCTCTCTCGGTCGCTTTAACACAGATACCTTTTCAGGGGTATTATTATTATTATTATTATTAATATTATTATTATTCTCTTGTTCCTTGTGAGGTGAAAGCGGACGAAGAGGAGAAGAAGGAGCTGTATTGTTTTTCCTTGTTTCTGTTTCGTCAAGGCTGGGTAGGAGGTTATCCAGCATTTCCTTTACACTCACGTTTTCATCCATCGAGGGGGCTTGGGCAAGGTCGTTCCAGCGAAGCGCCGTAGTAGCAGTATTATTATTTATTGTTTTATTATTATTGTGACTTTCTATTTGGTCTAAAAAATCAAAGTTAATAGCGGTTTTATTATCCAGCAGTCTCGTCGTGTCCGTTGCGTTGGTGGAAAGGCCAAAGTTAGAGTCGTCGAGTGTAATTCTTCTTTGTTTTTTTTCATTTCCACTTCTCTTTTCTAACTGTGTGACTTCCATAGGGGTAAAACCATCTTTAATTTTATTATTATTACTATTATTATGATTAGGTAAAACTTCATTATTATCCTCGTCATCATTGCCACTAAAACCATCCATTTCATCCTCCTCGTCATCCTCATCATTGCCTTCGTGGTGCTGTTGTTGTAAAAGTGTTTTTGTTATTTCATCTTCCTGCAGAGCCCTTTCATATTTCTTTCTTTGCCGGCCTGACAGAGTATCGGATTCGATGGCTTCTCTATTATTTTCCAACGCCGCCAAGAACTGGGATTGTTTTTTTTTATTCGTTCTTTCCTTTCGTAGCCCTTTTTTTTGGTCCTGGTTGGCGAGTCGGCTGACGGCTAAGCGAATCATTTCAGATTCCTCACCATTGTTATTATTATTATTACCACTGTGAGAGACCGCTGCCTGTTCTTCGTAGGAGGGTCCTACAGGCGCTACCCCCGCCACCGTTTTACTGTAATTATTATTATTATTATTATTGTTATTTTGCAGCTGTGAGGAGGAGGAAAGAGAAGACTTTCTTTTTTCTTCCCTTAGTCGCAAAAAGTCCTCCAATGTGATGGCCTCTTTATTATTATTATTATTATTTTGCCTTTGTGATTTATAGTAATCCAACTCATCCAGCAGTCGTTGGTAGTGTTTCTCACACAACCAAGCGGGGCGCAGGTAACCTTTTTTCTCTTTATTATTATTATTATTATTATCTTTATAGTTACTATAATTCACGTGTTCTGCTATCAAATTCCACTGTTGAGGAAACAGTCTACCGCCTTCCAAGAGTCGTTGTTCCTCTTCCGCAGTAAAACTTTCCTCATCGAGGTTTAAGCGTGGATCCAAGTAGTGTTGGAAGCGGTCCCTACACTGCATAGCCGTCCTGCTACTATTATTATGACTACTGTGATTTATGCTGCCTTGCAGGAGAGAAGCAATCTTTTCCCATCGCTGGAGACCGTATTTGCTAATACCACTCAGTAAAAGAGCGTCCTCCTGTGCGGTCCACGGGGTTGAATGCCTAATATTTCTGGACATATGAATACTAAGTAATAAATAATAATAATACTAATATATTATTCTTGCCCATAGAAAGAGAAAGAGAGAGAGGGAGTAGAACATAGTAATAATAATAATAATAAAAGAAAACTCTTAGTTTTTTTTTTTTAACCCTTTTACCTTTTATTTATAACTCTCACCGTTTGCGTTGTCAGAATTTAATTTTTTACCTTTTTTTTTTAAGAGAGTTTTTTTTACCTTTTTTTTTACCATTTAATTTGTTAGTGAAAATATAAAAAGAATAATAAAAAAGTTTTTTTTTTTTTGATGAATATATATATATATATATATTTATTTATTTATATAGAAATATTTTCCTTTTTTCTTGCTCGTTGAACTCGAGTAGAGAGAGTAAAAAAAAAAAAGAAAGATAATTGCCTTTTCATAGTAACAAGGAACTACACATTTATATACATTAATATATAAACGTAATAGCACCTTTCAGTTGAATTAAGAGGGAGGGAATAGAAAAAATTGAATGATTCAGAGTTAAAAATAATTCCTTTGTTCTTTTTTGTTGGACTCCTTTTTTTTTTTAGCTCCTATTTCCATTTTTCTGTTAAAAAGAAAAAAAGAAAGACAGTATTCAAATTTTTGAAGACGTTCGGTTTTTTTTTTTTGAAAGTTGATAGTTGAAACTGAAATTGCCTCTTTTTTCTGTTACTAGTTCGGGAGATTTTGTTTTTGAATTGGAAAAAAATTAAAATCACAAAAAAAGGAAATAAACGTAGTAAATAACAAAATGATAAGAGAAAAGAATGATAAGAGAAAAGAAAGATTTTTTTTTTTTAAAAAGCGAAGCAACTGTTGGTTCGTGTTTCAACTTTTTTTTTTTATCTTCTGTCTCTTTTAGAAGCTCATTATTCTCCTTTTTTTTTAAAAAAAAGAACAAAAAGGGAAGGAGGATAAAGGAGCTTACCAGCATGGCTAGTCTTTTTTTTTGTTATTTTTTTTCTTTTTTTTTTTCGTGTTTAACGACACCAAAAGAGATTCGCCTCAACTGCGAAAGCTCTATGTAGTGAATTAATATTTTTTTTTTTTGTAAGTTTTTATGTAAAATAAAAAAAAAGTTGAGAGAGAGGAGAAAGAAACTAAAAAAAAAGAAGATATAAATAGCCAGTTTCTGTGTATGGGGAAGGAGAGAGGATTTACCTCAGCTAGAGTAAACCTCAAACCCCCCTATTACACCTGAAGAAGCTGTACAACAATACCGCTGTAAAATATTCATATTAGAACATAAAGAAGGAAGGGGGCGGGGGAGACCCATAGTTAGAGAGAGGCATTGTAAAAAAGTATGTGTGTGTGAGGGTAAGAAGGAATACTATCCCCCTTTCCTTTTTATTCTTATTCTTTTACAATTTATACTACTCTCTCTATATATGTAGCGTCTTTACTCCTCCCCCTCCTTCTATTTTTCTTCTTTACCGGAGGGGCTCATTGCTGTTGCTTTCACCGTAGTCGAATCCTTGGGAGGCGGTCTCCTCCTTCTTCTTGCCGTCGGCGGCACCGAAAGGGGCGGCAGCAGCAGCGGCGGCCGCTCTTCTCCGGCGCATGTAGAGGCACACGCCGAGCACGACAGCACCGGCGACCACCACACCAGCGCCAAGACCAACAATCAGCCACACCCACCACGGCACACCACCGTCGTCGTCGTCCTTCTTGTTGTTGTTGTCCTTGTAAACTGTGGGAATACAGTCGTTGAGGTACTTTTCATATCCGCTCTCACAGGAGACACAATCCCCTGAGAGGCCGTGTACGTTACAGTGCAGCAGGCGAGGCACACAGGCAGAGCCACCCTGTGCGGGAGCGAACTGCGAGGGTTGAAGGCAGATACCACAGCGATTGTCGCCGTCACAGGTGTCGCAGTCGTCGACGGCGCAGGTGACACAGGCGAGTCCGTTGCTGGAGGGCACTTTGTTCCCATCTTGGCACCTGGCGCAGCGGCCGCTGGGGTCGTACGAGTCGCACCCATCCACCGGCGGCACGCAGCTGGTGAAGTCGTTGGACAGTTTCAGTTCCCCTTTGCACTTTGCACAGCTGTTATCGAAGTTGCACTTATCACACCCTTTGATTTCGCAGGTGACACAGGCGAGTCCGTTGTTCGAGGGTTTCAAATTGTTGGAGCAGCTGGCACAGGTATCATTGTTGCCGTGGTAGGTCAGGCAGTTGTTGCGCTTGGTGGCGCAGGTGCCGGTGAGAGAGGGAACCTTGTTGTTGCTGCAGGTGACACAGACGTTGTCTGTGGAACAGGAATCACAAAACAGTACGGAGCACTGAACACAACTCTTGCCGTTGACGGACACCTTAAGGTTGGAGCTGGGGGTGCACTGTCCGCAGGTGCCGTCGTTGTTATACTCCTCACAGTTGTCAATCTTTGCTACACATACGGAACCATCGGTGGAGGGGACCATGTTGGCCCCCGCACACGCGACACACACACCATCGCTGGAGCACTTATCGCAGCCGCTGACCCCGCAGGTGACACACGTCTGGGCAGTGTCGGAGGGTACTTTACCGTTGGTGCACGCCGTACAGCCTGTCGCGTCGTAATTTTGGCAGTCCGCGATGGCGTTCGAACACGTTTTACTCCCCGTGAGGAAGTAACCGGTGTTGCAGCTGCCACACACGTTGTTGGTGGAACACTCTTTGCAGTTGGGGGTATCACAGTTGATACAGGCCTTCTTGTCGGTGGACACATGGAGGTTAAGGGAGGCGTCGCAGGTCTTGCAGGTGGCGTCAGCATTATACTCGGTGCACCCGAATATCTCCTCCACACAAGTGAAGTCGTCTGTCTTCACGGTGTAGCCGGTTCCGCAGCGAGTGCACTTGTTGTCGTCGAAACAATCATAACAGTGGGAGTCCTTGCACTCTACGCACTTTTTATAGTCACTGGATGGTTGAAGGGGGTAAGTGCAAGTAACACCGCAGGAGCTGGGATCACTTGGGTTGATAATCTCTTGATAGGGACACTTGCTACAGACATTAGGCGAGGAGCACTTATCGCAATCGGTGCCATCACAGGTGATACACTGGGTAGAATCCGCAGAGCCCACCAGGCCAGTGGCACACTCCTCACAGCCGTCTCCTTGAGCGTTGATCTTTTCCTCGGTGGAGCACTCCACACACACGTTATCGTCGGAGCACGCACTGCAGGTACTGCTACAGGTGACACACTTGGTCCCGTCGGCTGACGGTTCCTTTCCAGAACTCATAGAGCAGGTGAAGCAGGTACCGTCAGTGTTGTAGTAGCTACAGTCTGGAATAGTCTTGATGCAGTTTCCTGACTCTCTGGTGAAGCCGTCTTGGCAGTCGCCACAGGAATCGGCATAGTCGCAAGTTTTACAATTCCCGACGTTACAGCTGATGCAACTGTACTTGTTGGAGGAGGGTACCAGGATACCACTGCACTTGTCACAGCGATACGACTGTTCACAGTGTTCGCAACCGCTGATACTGCAGTCTACGCACTTTCCTTCGCTGTTGAGGGAGTAAGTGCCTTCCGTACACTTCTTACATTTCCCGTCGAGGGTCAGCTGGTCGTTCGGACAGCCAGTCATGGTCTTGACGCACGCGGTGGTCGTGCCGGAGGTGACAAAAGTATAACCGGAGGGACAGCCGGTACACTCTCCCTGTGAGCTGCACGCGCCACAGTTCGCGACGGAGCTGCAGTCGTTACAGGAGAGCTTGTCGGCGGAGAGAGTATACGGCGCGTTGCACTTGTAACACTCTCCATAACTGTCGTGGGCGTTACAGTTTTCGACGGTGCGGTCGCACATAGATCCGGATAGTTGGAAACCACTTTGGCATTGTGCGCATTTGTTGTAGGTTTGGCAGTTATCGCAGCCGTTGATATCGCACCACACGCATTTTCCTTGATAGAGAGAATACTTGTCGTTACACTGTGTGCAAGCGCCGGCGAGAGCGTACGTCTTACAATAGGAGACACTAGTCACACAAGCCTGTTGACCAGAGGTTTCATCGGTCACGAGTATTTTAGAGCCTGAGCACGCGGTACACTTTCCCTCTTTGCTACAAGATTTACAGTTCGCGACGGAGCTGCAGTCGTTACAGGAGAGCTGGTCGGCGGAGAGAGTATACGGCGTTAAGCACTGGCTGCACTCTCCAGAAGTGCTGTATCGGTCACAGTTTAGGATGGGTGTACCGCACGGTTTAGTGCCATATCCAACGTTGAGGAGTGTGTACGTGTCTTTGCATTGATTACAGGTGCCAGCGAAGCTGGTGCAGTCGGCACACTTTTTATCGTAGCAGTCTGTTACTTGACCTTCACTGAGGGGTAGGGACCCGACGAGGATCGATGCCGCGATCAGCAGGGAAGTGAATCGACGGTTCATTGATAGGTGCTGAGAGATTAAAATAAAAAAAAAATTATTTTACCTTAAAAAAAAAAAGAGTTGTAAAATTAATAAATGGAAAGCTGATGATTTTTTAAACTTTTAGAGAAATGAAAAGAGAGTGAGGAATAGTAATGTTAAAAAGAAGCAAACAAACAACGTAGGAGACATGAATAAAAGAAGTACACTGCGGAGAAAGCTAGATGTATACCTCCACCACAATTTTTTCCTTTCCCTTTTTAGATAGTCTGCCGAGAGGTAACGTCGATATTCATACATATATATATATATATATGTGATAGCTTTTTTTTTTTGTTAGTTTGTTTCTATC
The DNA here is from genome assembly GCA_019695575.1 of Angomonas ambiguus. Taxonomy (NCBI): domain Eukaryota; phylum Euglenozoa; class Kinetoplastea; order Trypanosomatida; family Trypanosomatidae; genus Angomonas; species Angomonas ambiguus. The sequence continues at coordinate 187,309 of JADNSB010000017.1, read as the reverse complement.
AGTTGTTATAGAAGTTGAAATAATAATGGTTAAAAAATAAATAAATTAAAAAGTTGATACGCGTCTTAATATATAAAAGTAAAAATATGGAAATAATAATAATCACGAGGATCAGTTTCACTACTGAAGGCCCGTTTATATATATATATATAGATTCTCTTTTCCTTTTTATTTTGGTGCTTTTTTTTTTTTTCGAGCTCGTACCACCCACTCCATCCTCATAGAATCAACCCAAATTCTTCGTCTGTCTGACCTTTTCGCCAATCTTTCCTTCCGCTGAATACACTGTGCAGCGCCACTGTCATCCCCGCCGCCATCCCTATCAGTACCCAGCCCCAGTACCCCCACCCCTCGGTCGAACAAGGTGAACAGCGGCCCTCAGTGGTGGGGCAGTACCCCTTCTCACACTGATGACAGTGAAAGTCTTCCTGACAGTGGGTGCAGTGCTCCATCGAACAGGAGTAACACAGACCCTCGTAGAGCGAAAACTGGGGGCGGCAGGCGACGCACTCTCCCTGCAAGGTGTACTCCCCACACCCGCTGATAAAGTGCACACACGCCTGTTGATCGGTTTGATTATCACGGACGAGAATGTAAAAAGACTCGCAGCGGGTGCAGCGGCGGTCGGAGCCGCAGTACAAACAGCGAGGCACCTCGCTACAGTTATTGCAACTTTCGCCTCCAAAGGAGGGCAGAAAACCGTCGCTGCAGCGAAAACAGTTCCCCATATAGTCGTAGTCGACACAGTGTTCAATATCCGCCACACAGCGGGTGTCGGTGCCACGTCGGACCTGCTGGTACCCCTCCCGGCAGCGAAGGCAGAGGGGGGAGGTGCTGTTCATGCGGCTGACACACTCCTCACAGTGAGGCTCTGAGCTGCAGTGATACACGGAGCCGTGTACGGCGAGTAGAGAAAGGAGAAGAGGGAGGAGAAGAGAAAATTTCTTGAGGGAGGGCATTGTCATATATATGTATATATTTATGTAATTAAAGTTTTGGATAAAAGTCTTTGTGTTTTTTTTTTCTTTTGAAAACTAAAAAAAAAAGGGATGAGAGACAGTTTATTATAAAGTACAAGACGATACACAAATAATAGGTATAAATCATAATCCCCAACCGCCTTTTTTTTTTTTTTGCTTTTTTTTTATTGTTTTATTTTAAATTATATCCATTATTGTGAAAAAGCATGACGGTGTGAAGAGAGCCTACGAGAGAAAAAAAAGAAAGAAAAAAACAGGAAAAAAAAAACGAGAAAAAACAAGGAGACTAACACGACGCTCGGGAGGGAGGAGGACTATAAACGTAGTTTCTCCAGTTTATACCGAAGCGCTTCGACCACCGCAGAGAGTTCCTCCGGTAGTTGCAGGGATGGATCTGTAGTCATGGTTACCATGATGTCCACTTCATGTGGTTGAACGCGCAGTCGTCGTTTCGTAGCTTCTCTTTCCTCTTCTTCTTTCCTTCCTTTTTCGTCCGTGTGGTTCCTTTCCTCCTCGGCGAGGGACCGATCGAGGCGATGCAGCTCCTTCAAGTCCTCCCTCCACTCCCTCAGGATCCTTGGATAGTAATAGTATATCACCTCCGAGGTGCAGAGACCGAGGCGGAGGCACAGGTCAAACAGCTCATAGTCGATGGGGGGAAGCAGCGGCATGTTGGGGGAGGCATTGGAGTACCGCTCGAGGGCGTTGGCGGAAAGGGACATGACCACTGCATTAGAAGACTCGCTAGGGGTCTTTGTGGAGGGTACAGGGGAAGCCGCGGGTGCCAAACCACCCTCCATATCGTTGTAGTGGTCTTCTTCTTCCTTTTCCTCCTCCTCCTCCACGTACTCCTGCTCCATCGCCTGACGGTTGGTGACATCTTTCTTCCTGGACTGCTGCTGCTGGAATAGTTTTAATTCCTGAAGGGTCATCCAAACACTTTCGTGTTCAGAGAGCCAGAACTGAATCTTTTTGTTATTTTTCCTTTCCTGGTGGTTCGTGTCCCCACTAGCGGCGGCTTCTTCGCCTTCGTTCTCCTTCCCCTCCTCGTTTACATTGCGAAAAGGGGTTTCTGCCCCTTTCCTACCACTGACCGCCAGCGGTTTATTCAGTTCCTTTAACATGTGATTTAACACAGTTTCCAAACTTCGGGTATAAAAGATAGACAGCTGTGCCTTGTCCACCAATTCCCGCTCGAGCGAAGGACTCCAGTGAAGCGACAGCTCCACCTCGGCGGCGTTGTCGCCAGCCACGATAATGGGGGAAGCATGGTTGTCCTTTTTTTTCGCGGCGGGTGACAGCAGCTCCGCCCTCGCCGCGACGGCACTCTCTGCCAGCGCTTGCTTCACGTTTTCCTGAACCAAGAAGCGTTTCGTTTCGATAATATACCGTGCCCCGGGGTAGTCACAGTGTGTCGTGTGGTTCAGCCCCCTCTCCCTTGACGAGCCGTCGGCGGGAAAAGGATCGAGATGGCTGTGCGAGACGACCCTCCACTCTACCTGAGGGTGAGAGAGGGGATCGGCGGGACCGACTTCAGTAGGGGCGTACAGCTCCATCGTAGGAAAGTACCGCCCCACCATCTCCTTCGAGATGAGATTATCCCTCACCCGCCCCTTCTGTCGTAGCGAGAGCAGACCAGCGAAGCTAGACCCCATCTCTCCACCGCCCACCTGTAGGGAGGACGGAAATACAGGGGCGACGTACAGGACATCAATGGGGTCGGTAATCGCCCCCGACCAGAAGCTTAACCCGCTGTGGGTATCCATGAGAAACAACATGCCAGGCGCGGGGCGGCCGTCCGTTAGGGGTGAGGCGACAGGAAGCGCGTCACTCCCCTTCTTTTCTCCCACTCCTACAGCGGGGGACACTACCCCAAAGGGATCCTCCTCCTCCTCGTTGTCGTCATCTTTCTTCTCCTCCTCCACGACGACCTTCTCTGTCTCGGCGGCTTGTGGTGGCAACTCCAGGGAGGAGAGGGATAACCCTCGCTGCACTTCCCATGGCAGTACAGCCGTCCACAACTGCATCGGAACTAACTTGCGATAGCGGTGTATTTTTTGCTCCCCACCCTCCGTATACGGTCGGAGAATTTCAATGCCTAACGTCGCACTGTGGGTGGGCTTCGACTGGAGCGGAGTCTCCACACTATACTGTTTCCACTCTCGTAAGACCTGTTTTAGTAACGGGTACTGTTTATGTATGGGGAGAGCGGTGTGGCGACGGGCGATACTAACAGCAGTGATCATCTTTTCTTTTTCCCTTTTTTTTTTCTTGTATCCCTGAGGTGGTGAAAACAGACCAATACGTGTAGTTCAAAAAAAAAAAAAAGAAGAAAAAAAAGAGGAGGGGAAAGATAGAATGTAATGAAGAATGAGAGAATTGGGAAGACAAATTCATTTTCATTTTTCTTCTTTTTTTGTATAGATATATATACGTACACTACTCACCAACATTGGAGGTTCATGGAGGACAGTGGAATAGATCTCAAGGACGGTGCTCCCACAGTAGTTCCTTAGAGGCCACAGGGGGCTCCATACGACTCAGTGCCTCCATCAACTCCTCCGCGGTGGGTCGTACCACCATAAAGTCCAACACGTTTTCCCCCACAAAACCCTCCTTCACCGTATGACGGAGGAGGTCTAGGAAGGGATCGTAGAACCCATTGGCGTTGAGTAGTCCAATCTTTGGACGATAGGCGTTGAGCTGAAAGAGCGTAATCACCTCTAACAGCTCGTCTAGGGTTCCTACCCCGCCGGGGAGGGCGATGACGGTGTCGGCGTGCGCGAACATGATGGATTTTCGCTCTGACATGGTGTTGGTGTAGTACACCACCGTACCAATCATCTCCCCCGCCACTTCGCGGGGTTGGAGGGAGGAGGGAATGATGGAGATGACGGTGCCTCCCTTCTTCTCATTGCCGGTGTTGTGCACGTTGTGAGTGTTTTCAATGTCCGCGGCCAGACACGACTGCGCCACGGCTCCCATGACACCCACGGTACCGCCGCCGTACACCAACGGGCGCTTCTCTTGGGTCGCGATGAGCGTCCCCAGCTTCTTTGACTCCTCCACGTAGGAAGGGTGGGTACCGGCGCGGCTGCCACCGAAGACAAGGATCCCCTTCTGCAGTAGCGGGTTCTCCAAGGGAGGGAGGTCGGCAGGGGTGAGGGACGGCAGTTGACGCAGCGCGGCCTCCGCGGCACTGTTCTCGTACCGCTCCACGCGGAACTGTGCCCGCATCGGCTCCCCGTTCACTACGTCGCGGTTCATCGCCTCCAGCACCTGCACGAGCTCCCCGAGGAAGGGGTTGCGGTTGTGCACCTCATCCAACGACGCGAGATCGGCGTAGCGCTCCACGACCAGGAACCGTCGGGGCTGTATGGCGCCGTCCTCCACCACGTGATGGAGCTCATACGTGAGGGCGCCGGGCTCCCGCAGCCGCACGGACTCGGACAGTCGACGGAAGGCAGTGAGGAAGGCGGTTTCGTCGTCTTCACGCAGCAGCGTGAGGTGGAAGAGGACCACAAATACCATATTTTTTTTTTTGAATATACTATTTCTTTTATATTGGTATATATCTGTATATAGGGAATCCGAAGGGGTGGGGTGGGGGGAAGAGGACAGATTACGGCTTAGTGAGTTGTAAATAAAAAAAATAAATAAATAAATAAATATAAAGATAAATACAAACAAGAAGGGGTGGCGGTGTCTGTTTGAGGTTGGCCAGACACAGCTGCTGCAGTGAAGCAAATATGTAGTTAGTGGTGGTATGTGTATGTTGTTAACTTCTTTTTCTTTTTTTTTTTTAGATTGAAGAAACCAGAACCCCAGTCCAACCACAGCAACAAATAATAGTAAAAAAAGAGCGGTATAGGTGGGGGACGCTAAAGAGAAGTTACATGGCTGGGGAATAATAATAGTAGTAGTAGTAATAAGAATTGGATAACACCCATTATTATTATGAATAGTAATAGAACAAAAAACAAAACAAAACACACACACCCAAGTTTTTGTTTTATCCCAATCCTAATACTAGTTTAGTGTTTAAGGGCGGCGGGTCCAAGTGCTAGGCTTAGACAGCGGTGGTACCTCAAACTGGGAGAGGCCCTGCAGCACCTTTTCAGCGGTGTCGGCGACCAGTAAAAGAGAAGAGTAGTTCTCATCGAGAAAACCGTCCTTAACCAGTCCGTTTAAAAACTGTATATACCCATCAAAGCATCCATTGACGTTCAACAGGGCAATCTTGGGTCGGTAGCATCCACCTTGACACAGCGACATGACCTCCACCAGCTCATCAAACGTGCCTAAACCACCAGGGAGGGCGATGACGGTGTCGGCGTGCGCGAACATGATGGATTTCTTTTCTGCAATCGTGTCGGTGTAGTACACCACCGTTCCCAGCACTTCTGGAGGGTTCAGGTCTGTGGGAATGACGGAGATGACGGTGCCTCCCTTCTTCTCGTTGTGAGGGTTTTCAATATCGGCCGCCAGGCATGCCTTAACGGCGGCTCCCATGACACCCCCTGATCCTGCACCATACACCAACGGGCGCTTCTCTTGGGTCGCGATGAGCGTCCCCAGCTTCTTGGCCTCCTCCACGTAGGAAGGGTGGGCACCCGCACGACCACCACCGAGTACGAGGATCCCCTTCTGCAGTAGCGGGTTCTCCAAGGGAGGGAGGTCGGCAGGGGTGAGGGACGGCAGTTGACGCAGCGCGGCCTCCGCGGCACTGTTCTCGTACCGCTCCACGCGGAACTGTGCCCGCATCGGCTCCCCGTTCACTACGTCGCGGTTCATCGCCTCCAGCACCTGCACGAGCTCCCCGAGGAAGGGGTTGCGGTTGTGCACCTCATCCAACGACGCGAGATCGGCGTAGCGCTCCACGACCAGGAACCGTCGGGGCTGTATGGCGCCGTCCTCCACCACGTGATGGAGCTCATACGTGAGGGCGCCGGGCTCCCGCAGCCGCACGGACTCGGACAGTCGACGGAAGGCAGTGAGGAAGGCGGTTTCGTCGTCTTCACGCAGCAGCGTGAGGTGGAAGAGGACCACAAATACCATTTTTTTTTTGAATATACTATTTTTATCGCTTTGTTAACCCCTTTTTACGGATGTATTTGTGTGTGTGTTTGAAAAGTTAAAGGAAGTGAGAAATAGAAAGTGAATGATCAAAAAAAAAACTTGCAGTATGCAGTTCTTTTACTGGTTGAGTATGATATAAAAAGAGAAACAAAAAAAAGTTTTTTTTTTTTATTTTGGTTACAGAAAATTGTTTGTCTGCGTTACTATTTACATTTTTTTTTTCCTTGAATAGAAAACATTTTTTCAAAATAATAATAATAGTAATATTATTTAGTGTACTGGGGGTGTTTTTTTTTAATCCTCTTGGGCTTCTCGCTTCATAATACATACATACATTTTAACGAGATTAGGGAAAGGGAACGTGTAGATAGATAGAAAATCTCATAATAAAAACGGAAAGGAAAGAAATCGTGGATGGGGGAGGGAGGGATTAAAAAAAAGAAAAAAAAAGAAAAAAAAAGAAAAAGTCTTCTTAGCTAAAGTCTTTAACTTTTTTTTCCCCTTTTTTCTCTCCTTTTTTTTTTTTTATGAATCATAATGAAAAAGGGAGACTTCATCCGCACACTCTCTCACAAATAAATATATATATATATATATTATGATGATTAAGCCATCAATATTAAAGAGAAGAGAAATAAATAAATGAATTTATATATTTAATTAAAGGAAAGAAATTATATATTAGGGAGTGCAGCATATAAATAATGAGTGAGGAGTAATCACCGTAAAGAATACATATTTTTTTTTTATATATATGTGTGTGTGTGTAATTTAATATGTGAATGATATACACACACAATAACAACAGCAAAAAAAAGAAAAAAAAGAGAGATAAAGCAGAAGGGAGATAGAAAATAAAAATAAAAGATCCTTTATAAACTTCCTGTCTCTCTCTTTCTTTCTTTTTTTTTTCTTCTCGAGACAATTAATAGTACATTTTTTTTTTCTTGTTTCAATTATTATTTTTATTATTATGGATTACATATTCTTTGCATTTTGCACCTCTCCCATCGCGAACATGTCACTCTTTCGCTTTCGCTCTTCCTTCGCTCTCTCCAGAGCGTTTTGTATCTTTTCCTTCTTCTCCTCCACCTCAATCTCTTCATTGACGGCGTTGTTGCTGCCACCGTGAACGGTAGAGTCAATCCTTTTTACTAATTTCATCTGCTGTAGTTTTTGCTCACTCAACAACTCGCGGAGTTCCTCGCACTCCAACACCTTCTTGTCAAAATTTTCTTCCATCTCCGCAATCGTGTCTTGCATCTTGGTAATCTTCTTTTTCAGCTTCTTCACATGCGTGTTGCGTTCCTTTTCTTCCTCTTTTCGTTGTATCATGTACTCCTCTAGACGCTCACTCACCGCTTTTTGAAACTGCGCATCCTTTTCGTCCAACATGTCCCTAAACTTTTGCTCCGTGTCGATGGTTTTTTGGTTCGCCTCTTTCACCTGTTGCTGAAAGTATTCCGCCTTCTCGTTACTCTTGACGATGAGGGCCTTTTGTTTCTCCAGTAACGTACGCATCTGCTCCAACTGCTCATTGCGTTCCTTTAACTTGGTCTGCAGCTTGTCCAGTTCCCCTGCACTGGAGGCGGCACTGGCTAACTTTCTTTCATACTCGGCACGCACCTCGTTGACCTTTCCACTCATCTCGGCTGCGTTCTTGGTGGCCGCGGACGCCTCCTCCCTTGCGGTGTTGAGCTCCGTGTAGAGGTTGTCTCTTTCTTTCTGCACTTCTAGTAAACTCTTTCGAATCTCCTCCAGCTCCGCGGCGTTAGAGGCACTGCTGTCCCCTGCGGCGGGTCCGGCAGAGCTCTTCAACAGCTGCTGGCGCAGCTCTTCGTTTTCCTTCTGAAGCGCCTTGATCGCCGCGGCACCGTTGTCGTCCAGCTTCATGGCCGCCACTAGCTCCTCCTGCCGACGAGAGAAGTCCTCCGTCAAGGCCTTGATTGCCTTTTGTGGGTTGGGTTTCTTCTCCTTCTTGTCCTTTGTCTCCCCTCCGTCCGTGCTATCCTCCTCCGCCACCTCCCACGCATCGTGCGAGGCCTGCAGCTCCTTCTTCATGCGCTTCATCTTGGTCTCCGCGGCCTGGGCCTCCTCCTTCGCGTTCTTGAGTTGCTGCTCCAGGTCTCGTTTGAGAGATTTGTAGTCCTTCTTGAGGGATTTGTTCTCCGCGGTGAGCGTTTCCAATTGCGTCTTGAGCTGATTGGATTCGGCGCTATTTCCTCCAAAGGATTGGTCCTTCAGGATGGTCTCCAGTTCATCGGCGGTGACAATCACACTACCGTTATTGAGGTATTTGCTGCAGAGTTGTAAGATTTCATCCAGCGAGGACTTGGCGTCCCTGGCGTTGGTCTCCGCAATCTGTAAGTTGTTGTGCTCCTGGGAGAGTTTCTCCTCTAGTTCGACTAGTTTGCTGTTAAAGGACTGTCTTTCCTCAATAATCTTTTGCTTGCTGCTTTCAAAGTCGACCAGATCCGCTTCCCTGCTCTTGATGGCGTTGTCAAGGTTCACCTCCAGCTCCCCCACCTTCTCTCGCAGCTGTTCCACCTCCTCCTCCAGACTCTGTGTTCCGCCCGTGGAGTACTTTTCCAACTTTGTCTTGAGCTCATTCACCATCTCTGTCAGCTCCGCAATCTTTTGATCCTTCGTGTCCATATTCACAACCGGCTTGTTCTTGATCTGCTTCGCACGGTCCGCGAACCGCAGCGTAGAAACCGTCTCGGAGACGTTGTTGGCACTGGGGTTAATATTCGCGAACATTACCGTCTTACTGTTTCCACCAAGGGAGTCTTTCAACAACATGGTAAGCGGGGAGCTTCGGAAAGGGACATGAGGCGCTCCCTTCACGATGCAATCAATCACCGTACCCAGCGCCGACAGGGAGAGGTTGATATTACAGCCCTCCTTGAGAGTATCCCCGGAGGCCCCGGTCTTCCCCTGCCGCTCGGACCCCGCCAGGTCCACCAGGTTCAACTTGCTGGTGACGCTGCGGACGGTGCCGTCTTCTAGGGTCTCGGAGCACTCTAGTATGAGGGTGAAGAGACTGTGGGAGCGAGAGCTATCCGCGTTCAGCTCCGTCGATGCCACCCGACGGCGGTCCGTCCCTTCCTCCATAAGGCGTATAATCTCCTCTGGGAATTTCACCTGGGGAATGTTCACGCCTTGGACGAAAAAGGTCTTATCCTTGCTCTCGCGCACGTCCAGGGTGACCTGCTTCGTGGCGAGCAAGTCGCGTACTTTACCGTTGTACAGCTCCACAAAGGATACATACATGGAGTACTGCTTCCCCGGCTCCAGCTCCTTCTTTTCCTTCACCTGCTCAAAAATATACTTGAAGCAGCGCGGGATGACCCCCTCCATCTCCTCATCGCCCATCACACCCGTCATGGTGTGTGTCTTACCGCTCCCCGACTGCCCGTATGCAAATACAGTCGCGTTGAAGCCGTCTAGCACACTGTCCACTAAAGGCAAAATAAATTGCGTAAAGATATCTTTCTGAGAAAAGGTGTTGTTGATGACGGCGTCAAAGGTAAAGCGATCGGGATTGCCCACGAGGGAGTTGACGGTGACGGTGTGCTGTGCGATATCCAGCTCGACCCCGGAGGTGTGTCCTTTTTCCTTTTCCTTGGCATTCAAAGGACGACAGCGGACTAGGACTTTAACATTCTCTGCTGCGTCCGCCTTTTTCTTGCTCATTTTTCCTTTTTAAATAAAATAAATAAATAAATAATTATATATATATATATATATATATATATATATATGTACAAATATTCTTTGAATTGTAATCAATATAAAAACGGTAAAATATAGTGTGTGTGTGTGTGTGTAGTTATCCAATCTGCGGGATGATTATAATACTAAACTGGTCGGATAAATAAATATTAATAATACAAAAAAAAAAGTTTATTTATTGTATCACACACAGAAAGAACTATCTCCCTTTAAAAATATATCAATAAATGACAATTTAAATGATGAAAGTAGAAAAAAAAAATTGTCAAGAAGATTATTAAAAGCTATAGACCAAGCGAAAACACTTTACAATACTTGAGAAGAGAAATAATAATAAAAAAAAAAGAGAGTCAGAATGTTCTTTGCTGTTGTAGATTGAAAGCATTTCAAGAAACAAAATAAAACTATTTTTTTCCTTTTTATCAGGTTTTTGATTGTTTATGTGTGTTTGTGGATATATGTGAAGAGAAGTCAATCCCGTTCACCGTTCTTCGATTTTTTTTCCTTTTTTTTTTCTTGTGTAATTTTATTTTCAGCGAAAAGCAAGAGGGGAAGGACAGCGTTGACGTTCCTTATTTCTCTCTTTTCTTTTTTTCCTTCTCCTGTTCCAGTTGATCCAGGGCCGCTATGATATCCGCCGACACGATGGGCTCCACCACCAGCCTATACCGCGGCTGACGAGCGGCATAACTTTCATCGCTTCGATCCTTATTATTATTATTATTATTATTATTATGACTCTCTTTTGGAGGAAGCCGCGGGCGGAGTTGCACTTCATGCTGGTGAAGTTCCGTAATGGCCTTCACGGCCGACTGACTATCGCGAAAGGTTACCTCAAAGCTCCTCGTGGAGGACGGTGAGGGTGGGGCGGTGGTGGTCGTGCCTCCCCCTGCCATTGCCCTCTGTGAGGCGAAGGCGGTGGTGGGCGTGGCCGAAGGCACGCGACTGACGAGGCAGCTCACCACCTCTCCCCCCACTCGCTCACACAGCTGACGGACCGCAGCCGCCCCCCACCCCGGGGGTACCCCTCTCACCGATATCTTTTGGGAGGCCACTCGTGTGGTGCCGTCGGCGTCTTGGAAGGGCATACACTGACTGTGGCGGAGGAGGGCGGCGAGGCGGGGGAGAGGGACGACAGTGCCTACCGCCTCCGAAGAGGAGGAGGCGACTTCCGCCCACTCCGTCACCTTCTCTGCGACACGTGTGGTGGTAAAGTGTTCAAGGAGCGGCAGCGGTTGACGCACTGTGGCTAGTAGGGCCGTCATCTCCTCCCGCAGCTGTTCCAGTTCCTTTTTCCAGTCTGGTGCCGGTGCCGTGGTAGAGGTGGGTGGTGCAGCCAACTGTTGCTCCATCATTTGCTGACACTCTTGCAGAATAGAGTGCCGCTGCTGTGGTGACATCTCCTCCGTGCTCCCTTCGTTTTTATGTGCCTCCCTATTAGCAGGCGGGTTGGACTGCCCCCAGAGTACTTTATTCTCCAGCTGCAGCAACAGCTCCGACGTGTTGCTCTCCCTCAGCTCCAGCGCTCCTACGGTTCGGTAGAGCTCCTTCAGCTTCACTCCCAGCTCCTTATCGACGAGGTCCTCCAGAAGGGCGAGGCGGCGTTGAAGGGCGCCGTGGTGTTGGGTGAGGGTGAAGAGCTGCTCCGAGAGTTGGCGGAGTGTCTTGTGCTGTTGGTGAAGCTGTTCCTGTAGGGAGGCGGTGCTGGGATCCACGGTAGAGGCGGCAACAGAGGAGGAAGAAGAAGAGGCGACTGTGTTATTATTCTTCTTTAGATTCTTTTCACTATTATTATTATTATTATTAGTACTAGCAGTAGTATCCCGTTTGGACTCGTGGGTGGTGGTGAAGAGGTCAGTGAGAGGGGCACGTTGGGTGGTGTGAGGGTTGGCGCTGTGCGGCAACTTACGTTTGAGAATATCAGGCGGGCGGTCCTTGAAGGATTGACGGAGCACTGTCCGCCGGCCTAACATTGAAAACATTGATGATGAGAGATAATTGTCCGTCTCTCTCTCTCTCTATCTATCTATGTGTGATCTGTACCGATTATTATAATTATATATGTCCTTTTAATAATTATAATAGTAATAACAATGGAAATGAAAAAAGGAAGAGGGAGAAAGATTAAGTTGACGGTTCTCACACGTTTGTTCTAGAGGCAATGAAAGTTATACGTATATGTAAACGAGAAGCACGTGAACATCGGAAATTGTTAATCGGATTGTATTATTTATGGTCGACCCCTTAATTTATATTTATATATATATTAAAAATAACTTTTCTTATTCTTATTCTTAATAATAATAATAATAATATTTTTTTTTTGTTTATTTCTTCGTTTCCTTCACGTTTGTTTTCTCCACTCGTGATAGTTTTCCGTCAAAGAAGCGGTGGCGCCCCGCCCTCCCCAGTCGTACTCCCCCACACCTCTTGAACAGTTCCTCGTCGGTGAGAACACTATTATTATTATTATTTTTATTATTATTATTTTCGCTGCTGGAGGAGGAGGAGGAATCCGTGTCACTGTCCTTATCGTCAGGACGGCGTTGGTTTTCCTTTACGCTTTTCTTTTCTCTAGTGGGGGGCTCGCTATTACTGTCCTCCTCGGAGGGAGTGGACGACGACGACGACGAGAGATTATGATTTCTCTTTGGTGCATCTGTGGAGCTATCGTCATCCTCGCTGTCATTGCTATTATTATTACGAGGGCGACGACGACGGCTGCCTCTGGTGGTGGAGTGTATCTCCCCATACACCGCATCCAGTTCTGATGTAATAATAGACTTGTTGTTATTTATATTATTCTTACCGTTTTTGGATTTGATGTCGTTTAAGGAGCCGTGGAGGAAGGCATAGGGGTCACTCTCATGACCGAGACCACCCAGGCACTTGGGATCTCGTCGTACGACCCGTATATAAGTATTCCGATGCTGTGGTATGTTATCATTATCATTATTATTATTATTATTATTATTTTCCTCCTCGTTGTCGTCTTCGTCAGTTCGGTTCCGCTTCTTCTTCCCCAAGGCCTCTCCTTCTTTCCATCCGTACTTTTGTAATAGTTTCTTTGCAAAGTCAGCCGACATTATTATTATTATTATTATTACTTTAAAAGTAAAATAAAATAAATAAAAAGAGAATGAAAATATGAGAGAGAGAGAGAGAGAGAGAAATATTAGTTTTTGCTATTATTGTTAGGAGAATTAAAGGATATTTTTTTTTTCCTTCTTTTATTATTATTCTTTTATATATTATATATATATACACACACATACATATATATGTATACATGTTTTTCTATTTAGTTTTATTTTATATGCGTTTCAGTATTGTTTATTTTATTTTATTTTTCTGTTATATATTTGAACATAACTATATATATATATATATATATATAAATTTTTTGTAACTAACTTTAAGTAAAATTTTGGTCTCGTATTTATTTTATTTCGTGGTTAGTTATTTGATTAGATTTTTTTTTTCCTTTTTTTAACACCTTGAGAGAGAAAAAAAAAATTAAATGATTGTAATTAACTAAAAAAGAAAAATAAATAACAGCAAATCATGATGAGTGAAAAAACAAAAACAATAGTAGTAATAATGAAAACAGTCTTTCTATCCTTTTTTTTTTTTTGGTTCGGTAGTGTTACAGAGATTGCATTTTTTTTTTATTTTTTCTGTCCCCCTTTGCAATAAAGACTTTTTTTTTTTGCTCACAAAGATAAAACAAAGTAATAGTACTAAAAACAACAAAAAAAAAAACTACAACGAAGAGAGTTTATTATGAGAGTGAATTGAATTGAACGTATTGAAATAAATTCAAGAAAAAAAAATTAGGAAAATAAAAAAAGTTTTCAAGCATCCAAAACTCAAACTCCATATTTACTGTTATTATTATTATTATTATCATTATTTTTGATTAATTTACTGCCGATAATAAAAGTTAATAATAATAATAATAGATAGATAGATAATAAATGCCCAACGAAAATATAAAAAAAATTAATGGATTAACAATAAATGAATTTGAATAAAAATGTTTTTCTTTTATTTTTTTCCTTTTAATCGTTATTGACGGATGAAACATCATTGCTAACACTTATAAATTTATGGTTAAAAGAAGCTCTGTTGTACAGTCGATAGAGCGCATCGTTCATCAGCGTCGTTGTGGCATTATTATTATTTTTATTATTATTATTGTTTTGAGCCACATCGGTTCCTGTGTTGGACGTGGAGGTTTCAGTGTAGTGGTTGGGGTCGTTGTGGTGGTGATGGGCCGTCAACTCTGTATTCAATGAATTAGCGTTGTTGGTGGCACTGATATTATTATTATTATTATTATTATCCTCCTTATTGTTATTATTATTATTAGGGTTCGTGGCCATCGTGGTAGTTGTGGTATTAGCGGTTGGGAGGGAGGAGGTATCTGTGGTGGTGGTGTTGAGCTGTTTATTATTATTATACGAGCTACGCGTCTCGCCGCCACTACACTCGGAGAAGGCACTATGATTACTAGGGGCAATGTTTTTGGTATACCGCATTCGATTATGGGGAACATTATTATTAATATTATTATTGTTGTAAAAGTTACCACTTGCAGTGTTGTCGGACACCATCATTGGATGCGTGCTATTATTATGACCTCCACGGGTGGAGGAAGGGGGAGGCATCATCTGTCGCTGGGAGACGGAGGAGCTGTTGGTGCTGGCGGGCTTCACGGCCCTAGGCTTGAACGTTTTATTATTATTATTATTAATAGTGGTGGTGTTATTATACCCACGAGGGACGGGTCCTCCTCCGCTATTGGGAGAGGGAAATGGCTGAGGGGTTCCACTACCACCACCACCACTATTGTTATAGTGAGAAGGGTGCTGAGAGGGCGAAATCTTTGAGAGGAAGAGGATAGTGCTACTCATATTATTATTATTATTATTGTTAGCAGCAGCACCACCGCCACCTACGGTTTGAGAGCTACCTCTCCTATTATTACTATTGCGTTGAGACTGTGAGGCTGGTTGCTGAGAAGGGTTCATCGGCCTAGACCCCATCATCATAGCAGCTCCACTATTATTATTATTATTGGTTCCGTCAGGTGGAGCGGCGTAGTAGTGAGTAGAGGCACCCATTCTGCCATTATTATTATTATTATTATTGTTGTGTTGCATACGGCATAGGGAATCACTGACTTCTGTGTCAATGGTGTTGCGACCGGTACGGTTGGCACATCCCATCTCTTTCCTTGTATTGTGACTGTGAGGAGACATACGGGAACCGTTATTATTATTATTATTATTATTGTAAATGTTAGCGAAGTTAGCCATTAGATTAGCTCGACTGAGTGGGAGGTTGTTGCCACCATTATTATTATTATTGTTGTTGTTGTTGTTGTGGTTCGTACTGGGGTGGTAGGAGGCGCTACCGGCACTATGAAGACCTCGCTGCTGCTGTTCTGCTACATCCAAGAACTGTCGTAGGATGGCGATAGGATCTCCCTCTAACATTGACCCCGCTCCGGGAACATTATTATTATTATTATTGGCATTCATATTTCCAATGACACCGTTTTGGCTTAGTTCTTGAATCATCTTTGCAATAATTCGGGAAGATTCCTTCGGGTCGATTGAACTAAGGTTGGAGGCGGTTTCAAAGTTGTTGGGGTTGTTGGAGTAGCTATAACTATGACCGGGATAACCACCGCCGCCACCACCAATTGGTGAGATGCGAGGAGGGAGTGGAGCGCCGGTGTTGTTATTGTGAGCGTGATTGACATGAAGTCCTGTCGGGGTCGGGGAGTTGTGGTAGAGATTGGGGGAGTTGTTATTACTCCGAAATAACTTTACACCACCCCCCATCCCGTTTGCAGCGGCCGCAGCAGAGAGGGTGTTACTATCCGCCATTCCTGCAGGAAAGAGATCGTCATCGTCGGCGATATTAGCCGCCAAATCACGTTGAAGTTCTATATCAAACATATCCATTTCGTTATTATTATTGTTATTATTATTATTGAGAAGAGAGGACTCGTGATTATCCCGGCGATCGTCCATAGATGGTGAAGCGTTGTCTGGGTTCGTGGGGTGGACGAAAGTAACAGAGGCATTGTTGTTTCCCCCTGTTACCGTGGGTGGTGTGGGGGTACCTCGGCTGGGTATTCTATTATTGCTGTTGCTCTGGGGACGATTGCCAGCGTTCACTGGTGGATCACTAAGTTTTTTACTACCGCTATGACTTCTGTTTTTATTAATATTTAACGCCGTAGGTACAGGGGGTGTGACCTCGGCCACAGGCCCTTGAACAGGAGAATAGCGCCTAGGATCCATTTTCTTCTGGTTTGTGCTATTTTCTTCAGTTTTTTTTTTTTTTTTTAAATTACTTGTCTACAAATTTGTTGTTTTGCTCCACGTTTCAGTCTCTTTTCTTTTTTTAAAAATGGACTGTTAATAAATGCACTGATCTTGAATAATCGCTGATCAAAGCAAGTAAAAGTAATACTCAAAACAAGAAAAAAAAAAAAGCAACAAACAGCAACAACGGAGAGTAGTTGTCAGTTTTTTCTTTTTTATGGACTACTTTTGTACTTTTCTGTTCTTAAAGGTGTATGCGTATGTGTACGTAAAGATAGAAAACAGTCCTTCTGTTCAATCACTATGTTGGCAAATTGAATTTTTTTTCAAAAAAAAGATATAAAAAAGGGAATAAAAATAAAATCAAAAAATCAGATAAATGAACACGAGAGAGATTAAGCTAGTGTGTATATATATATGTTACAACAAATTAAAAAAAAGAAAAGAAAAGAAAAAAAAAATGGTAAATAGTAATGTTCTTTCTTTCTATATATTCCTTTCTACAGGTGCTTTGCAAAATAAAAAAATTAAAAGAAACAAAAAAAGATAAAAGAGGAGAAATATTAAAAAGAGAGAACTTCAAATCGACATACGGCTATACAGGTGTTTTTTTTTTTCTCTTCTGTTGTGCTCATTCAATTAGAAATTTTCATTGTTACAGATTAATATCAAAAATATTTAGGTATGTGAATGTGGTTTACTTTATTTAATTTTTTTGTAATACTCTGTTTCTAGTTGCTTCAGTAGTTGAGGAAATCGTTCTGTTTCATATCGATCTGGGCAGCCCGCACTCAGCCACCGAACTGTCCCTTCGTGGTCCACTAACATTACGTGTGGTAATAGGTAGTTTCGTAGACCTAGTACATGATAAAACGGTTCGAGTAAACGGGTTCCGACAAACGTAGAACTAGCAGTGTTAATACCATTAACGCTGTTCATATCAAGTGAATTAGCGAATCGCCGAATATAAAGTCGATGAACCCAGTTGTATTTGTACACATCTACTGAGCGGAGTGAGATGACGTCGATAGGCATTCTTGTTTGCGTTTTTCCCTTTGCGGGGGGAGTAATTTTCGACGTTTGGAGGTCTTCCTCGCCACCGTCGATGTAAGGTAGAGCTGTCGGGCAAATAGTTTGGTAGGCCAGCCGTCTCCACTCAGTCTCGGCTTTTGAGCCAAATTTCTGTCCGAGTTGGGAATAGATCACTACCGCGGGTCGGCGAAAGGAGGCAGGTGTCAGAGATGAAAAGAGGGACTCGTCAGAGGAGTTATAGGTGGCAGGGTTCTCTTGGGGTTTGATAGACGAGGGAGAGAAGGTGGATTGCGCTGGTGTGGGGGGCTGAAGTGTTTCTTTAAAGGTGCCTACTACCGTGGGGGATGGCGCTGCACAAAACTGTTGTAATAAACACGCCTTCAGTGATGGAAAATTGGAGTTAGTCTGGAAACCGCGACCTTCTCCGGTAGCCATAGGAAGAATGAGGTTGTCTATTCGAGAGACGCTACCCGGGGAGGACTGTCCCGCCTTTTTTTTGGAGAGAGTAGCCGGGCCTCTCATCAACTTACTATTTTGGATAATTTTCAACTCGTTTACAGCGTGCTCGTTAAAGTAACGTAACATTCTCTCCAATTCGTTATCTACAGCAAATTCCATTCCATATCGAAAGTATTTCAGCACCAAAAATACATCTCGAGAAAGAATAGGTTTATCAAGGTCCATTCCTACGTCACGGAAAACCACCAGTTTTTCTCGCTCCTCCTTTATCTGTTTTTCCACGGCTCTTTTTCGCTTTTCTGCAGTTGCGTCGTATGTTGGGAAAGAAGGAGATTGACTTTCTTCTTCCAATATGCTAAGTTTTGACAAGAACGCATTTTGAGTCTTTTTTGTTGATTTTTCTTCCCCCGACGCTTTTACTTCGGTCGATTTGAAAAACGGAGTCTTACCTGAACGACGGTGTGGCGGCGGGGGAACTGTTTCCCCTGCTGCCTTGGATCGCTCTCTTATGTCCTGCTGAAGTTGGCGAAGGACTACAGCGGGGTCATCGGATTCATCAATTTTATTGTCATCCTTTTTCGTAGAATTAGTATTTCGCTTGGAAATAAGGGAAGCACTGGAATAACTAGAAACAACTAGTTTCCGTCGGAGAAACATTTGAATGGCTGCAGTGATAGTTGAGAGTTAAAGAGTGTGAAGCGTAGATTTACAGAGGGAGAGAGAGAGAGAGAGAGGTAAACAGAGAGTAAAATGCATATTATTTTTTCTGTAAAGTAAATAAACTCGAAGAATTCCACCTTTACAATGATAATTTAAAATTTTTAATAAAGAATTTTAATCGGTTTATTATACGAATTATTCGTGGTTTTTAGGTTTGGACGAATCAGGGTTACTTTTTTTTGCTGCTCGTTGCATCCTTTTAAGTTGCTTTTCAGATTTCCGCTTTGCTTTCTGATTGTAACTTCTCCTTAGGTCTTTCACTGCACCGATTACCTGTCTACGTAAATTTTTTAGTCCCTTTTCTCGTCTTCCAACTATATGCGGCACGTTGATGGACGCAATTTGTTGAGTTAAAGTTTTTTTCGACTCCTTTTCCGGTTTTCCAACACCAAGCGAACGTTCCAGTTCTTCTTGAGCGTTTTCACGCTTCTGATACCGCTGCTTTTTCTTTTGCCGTACGCTACGCAAACCGCGGGGAGTTTTCTTACCTGCTGATTTTACTTGTGCGTGTGTCACAATAGCAACACTTTTCGCACCACGACCAAAACCACGTCCCATTAAATTATATAGCTGTATTTATTTGTATATTTAATAAAAAAAAAATAGGGGTAAATAAAATAAATAAATAAATACTAGTCAAGAGAAAGAAGGGATAATTATATATTAAATAGTGTGCAACAGTAAATATGGGAATAAAGTAAAATAATAGAGTCACTTTGGCTCAGACCTATGCAAAACTTAAAAAAAATAAAATTGTATTATTATTGTAACGATAAGTAGAAATAATAAAATAGAGTAGAAAGCTCTTTAATTTTACCTTTTATGTTGGTGTATTGATTAAGTAATGGGAAAAATATATTAAATTGCTTAAAATCGCTCGCAAGCACTCCACAATATATAACTATTTCACCATTAGTTTTTTTTTTTTTTTGAGGAGTTTTTTTTTTTTTTGAGGAGTTTTTTTTTTTTTTTTCCCCCGTTTCGGTTGCTTAAATTTAGGTGCTTTACTGCTGCTGCTTTACAACGAAGCAACTATTAAGTAAGACGAGCGAAGCCCGCTTCATTAGTATTTTTCCTCAATTTTGATTTTTGTCCTGAAGTTCACTCCCCCAGTCTTGAAATTGGAATACATTACGGAGGTGAAGATAATTGTTTGAGGCCGTTTTCTTCTAAGTCCGATTTAATTCCACATTGTTTTCATTTAGCGGGAAAATCTTTTTCTTGTTTTTTCCTTTTTCTTCCCCTGGGGTGAGGGCGATTTTTAGGCTTTCTGTCAAAGTGGCCCCCTTTCGTGTGTCTTTCTGTTCTGGTAGAGGCTATGCTCCCCTTTATTTTCCTTTGTTTCGTGACGGGATTTTTTTTTGTTTGTGGCTGGTGGCGGGCTCGGCATGTGGGTTCGGCGGGTCTGGGAGGGTTCCCTCGGCGGTCGAGCTAGGCGGCCACGGGGCCTGTGTCGCGGCGTGGGGAGGCGGCCCCCCGGCTGGGGTTCGTGGCGGAGAGGGTGGGGCGCCTCCCCCCCCCCCCCCCTCAACCCGACCAGTGCCAACCAAAGTATGTTGTAATTTTGTTTCTTAGTTCGTCGTTTGATGGCTTCTTACCAGCCTGTCCCTTTCTCTTTTATTTTTTATTTTATTTCCTCCCTCTTTCTAATCTCGTTAGTTTACAGTTATATTTGAACACCCTTTTTTTTAACCTTTTTTTTTTTTAAATTTTCGAATTCACAGTAAAAAAGAATGATCGCCGATAAGCTGGATGATATCTGCGGGAGTTATACTCTCACCCACTTTAATGGAAAGAACGCCCCTACGTCAGCCACTCTTCACCTTTCCCACCGTAAGAAGAACGTTTTTGCATTTGTTTCTGTCGCGAACACGATGCGGGGTAAACTGAGGTACGAAGATGGCTTACTTTGTGGCGCGTTAGCCAGCACCATGATGATGGGTGATGACTACCAGATGGCTATTGAAGATGCCATTTCTACTGGGTTGTCCGGCGGCTTTAAGGTAAAGTTGGAAAACGACATGCTCTACTTGAAGAACGAAGAATGTTCATTAATGTTTGTTCGGAATGTTCAACTGGATGACATCTTTGGGGAGCATGCAGTTGTTTCCATTAATGGCCAGAAAGTTACGGAGCCGATGTCCCTGAAATTTCTCGCTGATGATGACGGTGGTTGCTTCTTAATTGCCAACGTCACCAACTCTCTTCGTGGCCAGCTGGATATTGAAGGATCTGAACTAAGAGGTGATTTAGCCACCACTAATATTCCTGCCTACGGAGAGGCCGCAGCTGCGGAAGATAGAATCATGACTGCCTTCCAGGAGGGTGTTCAAATTCGGCAAAACAGCACTGGTGTGTTTTTGAGATCGCAAACTACGACTATCCAGCTCCTCCACATAGTGGACCCTGAAAATATTACAGGGGAATTTGTCCTTAAAGCCTTCAATGGGAAGCGCATCACTTCGGAGGATCAATCCACCATTACCTTCTCTCCAGGTAACGATGATAAAATCAATGTTGAAATTTTGGTTGCCAACCGCATGCGTGGCCAGGTATATATTGAAAACAACGTACTCCGAACAGATACTCCATTTATGAGTACCCGTATGATGGGAAATGATGAGCAGCAGGAAATTGAAGCCGCTTACAACAGCGGATTTCAATATGGGTTTGAAGCTAATCTTGCCGGAAAGGATGGAAAGTTTTTAATCTTGCGCAACTCCTCTAGTGAACTTGTCTACCTGAGGGTTGCTAACATGAACCCCAATGGCCCCGGACCCTCTTTTAAGGGTACTTACTTCAATAAGTGCTTCAAAAACCAAGGAAATGGCTTGTTGTTTCGTATTGTTAACGAGCCGGAAAAGAGGTGGGCTTATTACAATGATACCGAGGAGTACATTATGCATGTAACGGGCTACTTTGGTTCCCGCTCTCAGATAAGACCCTTGGGTAACTCTAACATGAGCCAGGAAAATGGTAAATACGTTATCACGTTAAGTATTGGACCTGGTGAAACCGAAATGTTTGTGGAGGGTACTGTAAATGGCTTCCAAGTATCCTACCGGGCCGAACCTGTGGGCGTTGTTGACAAGACCCCTGATGTTAATTGAAAACCTTCTGTTCACTTTCTGTTTACGTAAAATGCATTGTTTGTAGATATATATTATTGAAATGAAAAGGAGGTTTGTTTTTCTTTCCATCTTTATTTAGCTGATTTTTTTAAATTTTGACATGTTATTTATTTTTTTTTTTTGCGCGATATGAGCGCTGTAGAAACGGATCTATAATTATGAAATATGTCATTCATAATCTACTCCCGGTTTTTTTTCACTCCCTCTCGTGCCAACCTAGAAAATCTTTCCTTTTTTTTTTGAACTGTTTGTTCTATTTTGTCAGCTTTTCAGTGTGTGTGTGCGTCCAATGTTCTCTATAGAAAATTTACATTCCCCCCCTTCTTTTTCCTTACATAGTATTTTTTAGTTCAAGTTTGAATAGAATACAGGTTAGTGTCATATGATGTATTTCTGTGTAAAGGCCGTAGTAGACTTGAAAGTAGAGTTTCTCGAAATAATCCCCTAGGTCAAAAACTAAATTTTGTTTAAAATCAATATTAAACACCCGATCTAGTGAATTTACACCGATAAGTATGTGTACTTAAATGGGTAGTAAGTATTGTGTGCTGTCAGTGTGAAACGCACTTTTCATTTTTTTTAACGTTCTTTTTTTTTGTACCAAAAATGTCTTAATTAAATTACGTATATTTCTGCTTTAGGATTAAGAATTAGAAATATGTACTATTTCGTAGTATAACATTTAATTCTAACTAATTTTCCGTATATATATATATATTTGTATATATTTGTTTTTTCTCTCATATATGCATGCATGACTGCTTCATTGATTAGATTCAATTTGTGTTTTTTTTTTTGAATCTTTTCTTAATTTATGTGCTGCAGTATTATGTTACCCCTTTTTGATTAAAAAAAAAAAAAACGATTAACTATATCAAAAAAATTTCCCCTATCCGATCTATTCCTTTTTTGTTTCTTTTTTTTTTTTATTTATGTAAAGCTAATATTTAACTAAATTCTAGTATGAACACCACGTTACGAAATGTGCGGCCGGCAAAGCAGTCGGCGTCAACAAACGAATTTCACAAGGTTCGTCTCCAGGAATACCAGAGAGAAACAGCTTTAGCTCATCAGGGTGCATCGGAGGAACAAGTAGGAGCTTCTCATTTTATACCTACGTTGCAGTCTTTATGCGTTCAACTACTCGCCAGCAATTTTGAACGCACACCAGAAATCGATGAACTTCGAGAAGACGCTCCAGAATTGTATGAGCGTATCGTCAATAATTTGCCCGTCGGAGGAGATGAAGTTTCTTTACCGACAGCAGTGACCCGTATCTCGAGTGAGGCATACTGGAAAAGGTGCTGTGAGGCGCGCTGGTCGGAGGGGCAGTTAAACAAGTACACGGGAGAAACTGTGCGAGACAAGACTTTTGGGTGGAAACGTTTGTATCTGGAGCACTTGTTGGCGGATTTTTTATTGTCACTAGGCCCAAATCAGCAAAACTCGGAAGACGTGAAAAAGGGAGATTGGACTCATAAAATTCCTTGCTTTGCGCCTTCTACTTCAGCCACCGGTGTGAGGGCTACATCACCTCCTGTTTATATCAGTGATGCTGATCAGCGAAAAGTCTCAGAGTTGTGTGCAATCGGGCGGGACTATATTCACACTATTTTCCTACCTCAACAAGTTGTTCACTTTCACCTATATCAACATCTTTTCTCTAAAATTCCTGGTATTCTACACTTTCTTCTGACTTATACATCCGTAAATGGTCAGTCCACTGGGTTTCAAGAGGACGATGTAGCGGCGCTAAGTGAGGTATTAACAAGGTATACAGGACTTCAAGTGCTTCGGTTGCCCAATAACCGCCTTAATTTTAATCACGTGTACCGAATCGTTCAGGCTGCGGTGGTCACCAACTCTCTACAAATTCTCGACTTGTCTCGCAATGCGCTGGATGATCAATCTCTTCAAGCCCTTGCGTATCTTCTTGTTCAGCCGCAAACGGCCCTCGTGGAACTCAATTTGGAAGACAACAGCTGCGGAAGTGAGGGTACGAAGTCACTTGTGCAAGCGCTGCAGGTAAATAAAACTTTGAGGGTGCTACAACTTCAACAAAATCGGCTGTGCGACTTTCCCCCAGAGTCTGGGATCCCGGCGTTGGTGACTGCTGCTGCGGCACATCCCGGCCTTACTGAACTTCATCTCTCCTACAACTCACTTGGCCTCGTTACCCTCGAAGCCCTTCCCGCCGCCCTGCTTCAGAGTGCCACATTAACTACGATAACACTTACTGGCAATCCACTTGTACCAGAGGGGGCGGTGGGCCAACACACTGAGGCGGAGGAGCGGTTGCTAAAGTCTATTACGGAACAAAATAATATATTGCAGTTCGACTGTGATTTCTGCAATTTGTCAGAACGGACAGTGCAAGGAATTCGAGCGGTAATGCAGGAGCGCGCTCGGGCTCGACATGCGGCGGGAGTGGCGGTGCAAGAGGGAGCTCGACGAGCCGAAATAGAGAGAAATGTAACCACTAAGATCAATGCAATGTATAGCCAATGAGAGAGAGAGAGAATTTCAATTGTCAACTAGAAAGGGGACACATGTAATTTTTTTTTCCTTTTCCTTCCTTCGTCAATCCATGAAAAAAATATTGTACAAAACCATTTCTTCATTAAAAGTAGACGTAACTGTATCCTTTTCTTTTTCTTCCCGCTTTTTTTCATTTTTTTTTTATTACTATTTATTTACTCTTTTTTTTTTTTGGTACCTAACGTAATTGTGTACCCCGGTGTTGACATTAAAAAAAGAATTAAAAAAAAAATTAAGCAAGGAAAATAGGAACTTTTTTTTTTTCGTGTGTGTGCCATTAACAAAAGCAACAAAGGTTTCCTACACCAGAAAAATAAAAGTAATAAAAAAAGTAGAAACAATAAATTAAATAAAAATCAACAAGTAGACTACTATTCAATGAAGGTTTCTGCCCAAGGAATTGCAGCACTACTGTGCATTATCATTCCCAGTGTGACGTGGTACATCTCAGTAAACATGTGGGAGGTCCTCATCTGTATTACGCTCAAGTACACCTTTGGCGAGGGCGTCGCCAAATACGTCTACATGATCAACAATAATGGACACGACTTTTTGATGCACATGTACATGACGATGGTTGCCTTTGTGATGGAATGTGTGTTGCGAACTAAAGTTCACTACACCATCGTCGATGAAGCAGGCCAGGAGCACTTGGACTCCCACTACCTCCATCCCTCCACCCATCAACCGGACCTCTCGAAACTTCTGACACCACCCCGAAAAGGTAAAGCAAAGTTAATTATCATGAACCACCACACCCGGGTGGACTGGCTCTATCTTTTTATATTCTTTACCCGTTCTCCTCGTCTTGCACCTACTGTCCGCATTGTACTGAAGGAGCAGCTGCGTAAGATTCCTATTGTTGGCTGGGGGATGGAACAGTTCCGTTATCTTTTTCTTTCCCGAAGTTGGGAAAAAGATGAAATCTACTTGAGGGACATGGTGCAGTTCTACCACGACACCAACGATAACGTGAGTGTGTTTATATTTCCGGAGGGAACGGATCTGTCGGCGTCCAACATTGAGAAATCCAACGCCTACGCTGCAAAGAACGGCTTGCCCGAGTTCCATCACGTGCTCACCCCTCGCGTGACGGGATCGGTGGCGCTCAAGAATTTACTCGGGGAGGACAACCTCGAGGAGGTAATTGACTTTACCATTGGCTACACCTACTCTGCCCCAGGACGACGCCCTGACGAGGCATCACTGGTGGATGGAGGCCACGCCCGTGCCGTGCACCTGGTCGCTCAAGTCTTCCGGTTCGAGAAGGCCAGTCCCTCCAGCTCCACCAGCGTCAGTGTTGCCCCTGCCGGGGATGCCCCGTTCACACAGTTCCTTCACGATCGGTTCGCCGTCAAGGAGCAGCTATTGTCTCGTTTCTATCTCACCAGCCCGAACGGCTTCACCCCAACCGACCTCAAGGCCGTCCTTGGCAGTCATTTCGGGGTAAAATCCTACGATGGATTTAAAAATACACCGGTCGTGCTGCATACGATCCAACAAGTTACCCCGATGATTACCTTGTTCGCCGTTCTGTTCTGGTTTCCCGTCATTATTTACTCTCTCACCCACATTACCCTTGTGAATGTCATTCTCTGCGCCTCTGGGTTTGCGGTGATGTGGCAGTTAGCAAAATTGGGCCGATTTCAGGAGTTGATGATGATATACAAGGTTCCGGAAGATAAGACGCTTGTTTCCATCCTCCGGAAAAAGTTGACGAATCAGCGGAAGACAAAGTAAACAATTTTTTTTTTTTTATCACCATTGTTCGTTTTCTGTTGAATGTCTATTATTCGCATTTATATATATATAAATTTGCGTCCATATCGTGAATACTGTTTTTTTTTTAAACTTCGTTTGTAGCTCTCGTGACGTTGTATGGTTGAGTGACGACTATTCCTATTCTTGATTTTTTCTTTCTTTCTTCTTCTTCAGTTCCCTTTTTTTTTTCCTTCTCCGTTGCGTGTTTATTTTCATACACAGTAACGTCGAAGATATTGAAATCTAAAAAAAAAAAACCAAACGAAGGATTTATTCTCTTTGTTTTTTCCGTTTGTCTTGTTTATATAATTAAAACGAGAACAAGGAGATTTTAAAGGAGAATAAAACTCACTTTCTTTCACTTATTATTATTATTATTATTATATTTTTTAGAGGTTTTTCTTTTTTTCGTTTGTGTGAGTGAGTGTGTGTTTTAGTTTTATTTATTATTACTGCTATATATATATATATATTATCCATGGAGAAGGAATCGATTTTAGTGAAGACCAAGTCCGAGCTGTCTGACTTTCCAGATACGGACGATGACGATGTGGACTCCCCCCACTTTAAGGACGTCAAGCTGCCCCCTCTCAACTCTAGCTCTCGCATCAATCGGTCCGCCACCCTCCGCTCCCGTGCCAGCTCCCTCGCTACCATTAACATCAGCGGTCTGCAACATATGATGCAGAACAACGACACTGTAGTGATGGAGGACCTTAGTCAGAAGGAAATTGAAGACTTCGCCAACACCTACAACCTTACTCCCGATCAGGTGTCGGAGGTGGCGGCGGCGGCGGGCAATGATGTCACCCTCATGAAGGCGATCCTGGAGAGGGAGAGAGAAGAGAGCGCGCCTGCGTCGTCGGTGTTTCTTCAATACGGCTCTCGGGATATGGTACGACGGTTAATGACGCACCTGGATCTTCCGAAAGAGTGGGAGCCGGAGGTGATACAGACTTTGAATATGCATAAAGGAGACGCGCAAAAGGCCGCCGATGCGCTGGAAAAGAAGGTGGAAAAGATCTTGGAGGAGGACTTGGAGAATACCTCCAACCTGCGGGTAAAGGAGAAGGAACCTCAGATCCTCGGGGATGAGGAACTTTCTAAGCTGCAGTCGGTGTTTGGGAAGCTGGACAACGAGCATGTGTCAGGGGCACCGGCCAGCTCTGCCAAGGCGCAGGTGCTCCTTCGTAAGTTCCCCGGCCTACGCCTCAACGACGCAAACGTCGCATTGATGCTCACCGACAACAACGTGGAGCTAGCGGCCAAGTTTATTGAGGATTCCAAAAAGAAGGAACGGGAAAAGGAGCCGGTGACGAAGAAGGAGGGGGCAAAGGTGCAGCCTCTGCCACCCACCGCCGGCACCGTCTTCAAGCCCACCCCGCCGCCCAAGAAAACAGACTCCGTCCTTGCCCGACGGCAGAGCTCGGTACATCTCAACCTCGGCAACCTGGAGACCCTTCAGGGAGGCCTTCCCAACCCCGCGGAAGCGTCGAATGAGGGAGGGAAACTCTCCCCTCGTTCCCAAGCCCTTCTGGACATGACCTTGGGCGCAGCGGGTGGATCTTCAGAGAAGAAGTCCGCCTCCCCCACCAACAAAGCGGCCTCCCCTTCCAAGAAGACGGCCTCCCCTTCCAAAAAGTCCTCGTCGCCTACTAATAAAGCAGCGTCTCCCAAGAAGAGCCCCCCGTCGGCGTCGTCTCCAAAGAAAGGAGTTCCCTTGGGCTTGCCGTTACCTCCCCGGCCTACCGTCGAGGGACCGCCACCACCGCCTAACCCGCCACCCGGCAAAGCACCGCCACCCCCTACACAAGGCACAGGCACAAGCACCGCACCACCACCACCACCGCCACCGCCGTCCGGGGGTCCGCCGCCGCCGCCTCCCCCTCCTGGAGGACCGCCACCCCCTCCCCCACCAGGCGCTGGGGGTTCCACAGACCAATCCAACTCTAAGTGGGATACCCTCCGCGCCGCCCTCAAAACCAAAAACGTGTTTATCAAAGTGATGGAGGAAAAAGAGGTGAAGGGAACGCTCTGGGATCGGGTGAAGCCGGTTTCGATTGACGAGGAAATGGAAAAGGAGCTCATTAAGCGGTTTCCGCGTAATGCCCCTAAAAAAGAAGATCCCAAGGCCAAGGAGGCGAGCGGACCGGTGCAAGTACTAGATGAGAATCGTGAACGAAATGTGGGAATTGTACTCAACTTTCTGCGTCTGCCGATTCAGCAGATTGAGGCCAGTATTCGTTCCTTTGACGATCTTACACTTGGGGAGGAGTACGTCAGCGCTCTCACAAAGATTTCCCCCACCGAGTATGACATTCAGTGTATTAACCGAGCGGAGAGGAACCTGCCAGAGAAGAAGTGGACGGTGCAAGAGAAGCAAAAGCAATCCCTCCCAGTCCGCTTCTTTCTCATGACGATGGACATTGACCATTATGAAAAGCGTATTGCAGCGTGGAACTTGCGGTATGAGTTCCCCACCCGCATTCAAGACTTTAGGTCCAAGCTGGAAATTGTGTACGAGGCGGTAGAGAGCATCCTGGGGGCCAAGAAGCTCATCCCGGTGCTTTCTTATCTTCTAGCGATAGTAAACTACCTCAACCAAGGCACTCGCTTTGAGGGCGCCAAGGGGTTTCCCATATCAGAGCTGACGACGATTTTGAATTTTCGTTTCACCGAAGGAAAAGGGACGCTTTTGGATTACCTGGTAGAAACCATCACAGAGAAGGACCCGGAGCTGAATAGTTTTCCCTCCGAGTTTCTGGAGGCGGCGGAGAAGGCCAGAGATGTGGATGTCAACGTCATTAACCAAGAGATCAAAGGACTGCGAGCGCGGCTACAGCAGTGCGTACAGCTGGTCCGTGTGCTGGCCGATGATAAACGATGGTCCACCGTACTAGGTCGATTCATTTACTCGGCCCTTCCTACCCTGGAGGAGGTGGAGCAGTTTAATAAAAAGTTGGATGCCCGCATCGACAAGCTCTACACGTTTGTCAGCGAGAGCCGCAGCAAGCTGCCGCTGAGCGAGGTGTTTAGGGTGTTGGTGATCTTCTCGAAGCGGTATGAGCAGGGGGTGGTACAGTATGAGGAGCGGAAGCAGCGACTGAACCGCATGGCCAGCAACGTGGGAGGGTCGCAGAAGGAGGCGGGGGATAAGAATGCAAGTACGGTGAAACCCCCTAAAGGGCGAAAAGGCGCTCTAGCCCCTCCTCTGAACCCTATCGTCGCCACCACTAGCATTAAAAACAACAACAACAGCAATAATAATAATAAACGAAGAAGTAGTAAAAACAGTAGCGGAAGCAAGTCGCCTTCGACGAGTCTCTCTCCCAATGGTACTCGCAAGTCGAGTCGGTCTCCGTCGCAATCCTTGTCTAGCGCCCGCCCCTCCCCCAAGTTCGGTGGTTCTGCAGCGAGTCCAAAGAAGAAGAAGACCAGCGCCACCGCCGCTGCCCCTCGCGCATCCGGTTAGTGGAAATGTAAAAAAATAAAATAAAACAAAAGTAAATTTCATTTTGATGTGTATCTCTCTTTCTATATCTATATATAGAAGTATGAAAATTAATAAAATAATACAATGATCAAACGAAAAAGAAAAGGTGATTCATGTATATTTTTTTATATATATATGTATTTATATAGGTGAACATAGAGAGGAAGAGAGGGAGAGAGATAGTGATGCGTGTATCTTTTTGTCTCTCACTCTAGATGTATGAAAGTTGTTATTTGCCTTCCCTCTTTTTTTTTTGGTCTTCTTTCTATCGTCGTATTCTCTATTTTTACGTGTTGTCTTTTTCACTGTTGGTGGAGAGGAGAGAATACTAAAATGAATTATATGTAAAATGTATAGAAGTAAATACATAACATAACAAAAAAGGAAAAAAAGGATTGTTTACTGTATAGTATCTCCACAGACAAATAAATCAATGTACATTGTAGATAAAATCAATATTGGTACGATTTATTATAATTTTTTATGTATTCTTTCTTTGTTTTTAATTCCTTGTAGTTCTCTTTGGCCTGGCTTACTATTATTACTCCTCTCTCTTCCTTCTCTTTACATTAAAGTTTTCTTTTTTCGTTTATATATATATATATACATATATATATATATATATATATATTTATTTATTTCTTTCTTTCACTGAGGAATAAATTGAACTAGCCATGTCGTTTATGAGTAATGAATCCGAAGACTACTTCTTCGACTTTACGGAGATTGATGGCTTTGAACTTGAGACCGATGACGATATGGACTCCCCCCAGCTAAAGGACGTCAAGCTCCCCCCTCTCAACTCTAGCTCCCGGCTGAATCGGTCGTCCACCCTCCGCTCCCGTGCCAGCACCCTCGCCGCCCAGCACGTCAGTGCCCTCCGTCAGTCCCGACAAAAACCCAGCTGGTCCCCCAGGTCTCAACTTACTAAGAAAGAGGTCGAAGACTTCGCCAACACCTACAACCTCACCCCCAAGCAGGTGATGGAGATTGCGGCCGCTGCCGGGTACGATAGGGATCTGATGAAGGCCATTCTGGAGAGGGATAGCGAGGTGTGGGCGCAGGCGTCGAAGGTGTCGCTGCAGTACGGCTCTCGAGACACGGTGCAGCGTTTAATGACGCACCTCGATCTCCCGGAGGAGTGGGAGCCGGAGGTGATACAGGCATTAAATACCCACAAAGGAGACGCGCAAAAGGCCGCCGATGCGCTGGAAAAGAAGGTGGAAAAGATCTTGGAGGAGGACTTGGAGAATACCTCCAACCTGCGGGTAAAGGAGAAGGAACCTCAGATCCTCGGGGATGCGGTGCTGACGAAAATGCAGTCCGTACTCGGCAAGTTGGACAAGCCTGCCGTCTCGGGGTCCCCGGCCAGGTTAACCGAAGGCTCATCAAAGGCTCAAGAACTCATGGCTATGTTCCCTGATGCACGCCCCAACGACATAAACGTCGCTCTGATGCTCACCGACAACAACGTCGAACAGGCGGCCAAGTTTATTCAAGAATCTAAAGATAAGCAACGGAACAAAAAGGAGATAACGGCGATGTTGGAGCAACAGCAGAGGTCCATCCCTAACGGCAGTCCTACGTTTAAGCCTACCCCACCCCCCAAGAAATCGGAGCCCAACGTTAACCATCGTCAGTCGAACACGGCGGCACCTGGATCTCCGAAGACGGCTGCGGCCCCCAAGGCTGAAGCGAAGGCCGCCGCCGCCGCCCCTGCCTCTCCCAAGAAACCTGCTGCCCCCAAAGCCGAAGCGAATAAACCCGCTGCGGAAGTCCAAAAAGAGGAGCCGAGACTCGGAAACACTTCAATTCCAAGCCCTCCTCGAGAAGACCTTGGCCGGGGGAGCCGGCGGCCCGAAACCGACCTCCTCCCCCAGAATGGAGTCTCCCCCTCCACGAAAGGCCCCACCCCCGCCACCCCGACCCCACAGGCCACCCCTCAGGTCCTCCCCCAGTGAAAAAGAAGGAACCGGAGGAGACGCTCGCAGAAAAGTTTACCCGCCTCTACAAGGCGCTGGTGGAGAAGACCTCCCAGAAGGAGCCAGAGAAGAAGCGAGCCCCGCCGGCGTCTCCTCAAAAGAAGGGTCCGGTAGGAGCGCCAGGGAAGGCCCCGCCCCCACCCCCCGGAGCGCCCCCACCGCCAGGAGCGCCCCCGCCACCGCCACCCGGCATGGAAGGCGCGGAGGGATCCAAGTGGGATGCTGTCCGCTCCGCCCTCAAAACCAGAAACTTGTTCATCAAAGTCATGGAGGGGAATGCGGTGGAGGGAACGCTCTGGGATAGTCTCTCTCCGGTGCCTATTGACGAGGAAATGGAGGCGGGATTGATGAAGCGGTTTCCGCGTAATGCCGCAAAGAAGGACGATGAAAAAGGGAAGGAGGCGAACGGGCCGGTACACGTGCTAGATGAGAATCGTGAACGAAATGTGGGAATTGTACTCAACTTTCTGCGTCTGCCGATTGAGCAGATTGAGGCCAGTATTCGTTCCTTTGACGATCTAACGGTGGGGGAGGATTATATCAGCGCTCTCACAAAGGTAATGCCCACGGAGCAGGACATTGAATGCATCAACCGAGCTGAAATGAATCTACCAGAGAGGAAGTGGACCCCTCAGGAGAAGCAGAAGCAAACCCTCCCAGTCCGCTTCTTTCTCATGACGATGGAGATTGATAATTATGAAAAGCGTATTGCAGCGTGGAACTTGCGGTATGAGTTCCCTGCCCGAATTGATGATCTGAAAGGAAAACTCAATATCGTGTACGAGGCGGTGGAGAGTGTCCTGGGGGCCAAGAAGCTTGTCCCTGTGCTTTCCTATCTCTTGACCATGGTTAACTACCTCAACCAAGGCACTCGCTTTGAGGGCGCCAAGGGGTTTCCCATATCAGAGCTGACGACGATTTTGAATTTTCGTTTCACCGAAGGAAAAGGGACGCTTTTGGATTACCTGGTAGAAATCATCACAGAGAAGGACCCGGAGCTGAATAGTTTTCCCTCCGAGTTTCTGGAGGCGGCGGAGAAGGCCAGAGATGTGGATATGAGTTTAATCGACCAAGAGATCAAGGGACTGCGGTCCCGTGTGCAGGAGTGTGTGCAGCTGGCGCGTGTACTTGCGGAAGATAAGCGATGGTCCACCGTATTGGGTCAGTTTATTTGTACCGCCGTTCCTACCCTGGAGGAGGTGGAGCAGTTTAATAAGATGTTGGACGTGCGCATCGACAAGCTCTACACGTTTGTCAGCGAGAGCCGGAGCAAGCTGCCGCTGAGCGAGGTGTTCAGAATGCTGGTGATCTTCTCGAAGCGGTATGAGCAGGAGGTGGTACAGTATGAGGAGCGAGTGCAGCGACTGAACCGCATGGCCAGCAATGTGGGAGGGTCGAAGAGAGGCGCCAGTTTTATAGGCGGGGTCTCCAACTGCCCGGATACAGAGACCCCTGTAACGTCTCCTCCTCAGCTGCAAAAGTCGTCGTCGGCACCCGTAGAGGTAGTACCCCCCACACCTACTAGCAACAGCACGAATAAAACCTCGAAGAGTAACCACACAAAGAATGGCACTACCCCCACCACCACCACTAATAATAATAATAATAATAATAATAATAATAATAATAATAATAATAATAATAAGAATAGTGGGGGGAGGAATGAACCCACGGCAGCGAGTCCGTCCCCCGCGGCTCCCACGAAGCGCTCCAGCAACGCCAATGGTAAGGCAGTACCCCCTACCCCCAGCAGTGCCTCCAGCAACCGTACAGCACCCAAATCTGCTGGACCTGCCGCACTGCCCATAAGGGCGACTGAAACCCCTCGGAAGTCGGCCTAGGAAATAAAATAATAATAATAATAGTAATAATAAAAAGAAAAAAAAAGTGTAATCAAAACCCCCATTCTATATAATATTATTATATATCTACATCTACATATATATATACATACATTGACAGTAAGAAAAAAGAAAAAGGGAAAATAAAACAAAAACAAACAAACAAACAAAACAAACTAAAAAAAAGAAAAAAAGAAAAGAAAAAACTGTAAAAAGAAACAAAAACAAAACAAAACAAAAAAGCAAACTGATAAATATGAAAATATGAAATTATGAAAATAGGCAGATACTAGAAAGTATATTGATGTAGATAACTGCCTTTTTTTTTCTTTAGTACTATCATTCCCATTGTTACCTTCCCTCTTCATATTTATTTCCCTTCTTTTTTTTTTTTCATGAATGAAGGTGAAAAAATGAATAAAATAAAAATAAAATAAAATAAAATAAAATAAAAGGTCGTGTTTTACTACTATGTAAGTATAAGTTAGGAAAAATACGAGTAAGTAAATAAATAATATTTATATAAAAAAGGAACTTTGTGCATTAAAATAAAATATCTCCACCACAAAACAAATAAAAAAAATGGTATCTCAAACTTTAACCACGGAATTCAATAGTAATACATTTTTTTTCTTCTTTTTTTTTTTGTTAAAAAAAAGAATGATGATTTTTTTTTTTTTGCTGACTCATTTTTTCCGCAGCGATTGCAGTGAAAATGAGGGATGAAAATAGTATTAAGACCACCTCAAATGTTTTTTTTTTTAATTTATTTAATTTTATTATTAAACAAAAAAAAAATATGTGCGTAATATATATTTATTTTTATATAAATATATATAAAATAAGAGGCAGCGTTGTTTGTCTTCATGTTTAATATATTCCTTTTATGTAGACAGTGTGTATGTAAAGTTTTTTTTATTTTATTTCTACTCAAATTATAGTTTTAGCTGATTTATTTTCTGTTGAAAAAAAAAAAAAGGAAAACCAACAAATTGATTCTCTTTTTATATGTATGTACGTAAAAATATAGGTACCTATATTTATTTCACCGCTTTTCTCTCTCTTTTTTTTTTTCTCTCTTCGATTTTCTCTTACTAGGAAATTAATTTTTTTCCTTTTTTTTGTTTTTTTACTTCATCGCTGCAAAGTCTTTTTTTTTTTATATATTTTTGCACGAACCACAAAAACAATTTTCAATTCACTAAAGAAACAAAAGTGAAAATAAAAAAAATTAAAATAAAAAGGAAAAGCGAAATAAAAACAAAAAGCAGAAAATTAATAAATAACAATTGCATAGAGCGCGTCACTTCTACTCCATTGAATAAATAATAATAATAATAGTAATAATAATAATAGTAATAACAATAAATAACACTTGGGTAGTTCAGCAGTACTACTATTACTATTATTATTATTATTTATTGGATCCTTTTCTCTCGAGTTAAAAAAAAAAAATACCCCAATATGTCGGTATTGACCAACGCTCCCTCCACCACTCGCTACGTCCCTCACAGTGAAGAAACCCGCTACCACTATGAAAAATTGCTGGCCGATGTCCGTCGCTGTGCTCCCTCGTCGGCCGAGTATGAGGAGATTGAGGAGCTGGCGGAGGAGGTACTGCGTATTGTCTGTGGGGCGCCCTCTCCCACTACTAAGGAGGGTATGGCGGCGGTGAAACAGCAACTAGACCAGCTCTTTGGTGCCTCGCTGTCCGAGGAGAATCGGAACCGCTTTTGGAGCTATAAAACACTGTTGACCGATTACGTGGTAGTC
Source organism: Angomonas ambiguus (assembly GCA_019695575.1). Taxonomy (NCBI): domain Eukaryota; phylum Euglenozoa; class Kinetoplastea; order Trypanosomatida; family Trypanosomatidae; genus Angomonas; species Angomonas ambiguus. The sequence goes on along the minus strand of JADNSB010000017.1, from coordinate 152,444 downwards.
TCTGCTGGGAGTGGAGGAGTTGGAGAGAGAGCGGCGGCGGCGGATGGGGGGAAGACACCATCGGGTTTAGAGTTTGCCGTTGCTGGTGGGGGCTCCGAGGGTCCTTCCGAAGAGGACGATGAAGAAGACGAAGATGAAGATGACGCCGTAGCGGAGCTGGCTGGACACCCTCCTCGTAAAAAGGATACCAAGACGAAGAAGAAAAAGAAGAATAAAAACAAAAAGGACGAGTTAATGCAGTTCGCGTTTGATGGTAGTACCGTCAATGACAACAGCGAGGAGCTGTTGCTCCAGCAGCGGCTAGGACTGGGCCCTTCCCCACCCGAGGTCGCCAGCCACCTGGTAGGAGGGGAGGGAGGTGAGGAAAATAACTTTTTATTTTTCGACGACGACGACGGGGAAGGCGGTGTGGATGGGAAACCGTTTCCCATTTCGTTTGATGAAGTCGCCTGTAATTTAAGCTATCTAGAAGACTCTCTGCGACGGTTGTTTCCCTCGCAGGACGCCGATAAGTGTCTTACACAGGCGGCGAAAGTATTAGAGTTTTTATCCGATCGACAAACCGATAACTACACGGTGGAGACTCAACTGACCGCGTATCTCAGCGGGTATGAAAGTGAGGAGATTATGAATTGGATTAGTGAGGTGACACAATCGCGGTGGTGTGTGGTGTTTGGATTGCAGTACGGTAGGGCGACCACACAGAAAGAGAAGGCGGCGGTGATGGACGCGCTGCAAAAGGAGGCGGAGCAGAACCCGTCCATGGAGCGTCTCTATCAACTGCTCACTGGCAAGGAGGCCACCATTCTCAAGGTACGGGGGTCTGCCGTGGAGGAGGGAGGAGAGGGCACTGGAGAGGGCGAGCCTTCTTTTCACCGTCTGTACCAGTTGGATCTTTCTTCCTACTATTTTAAGGACGAACGACACCCCCACTTGCACATCCGCGCCACCGTCCCTCCTGGAACCCAACGGGTCAGCTACGAGACCCACGATGAGATTGTGCTTCCCCCGACGGATAAGCTGGACCGACAGGATGCACTGAAGCCGCTGGAGGAGTTCCCTCGGTGGTGTCAGACCGCCTTTCCCAACGTCGATCGTCTGAATCCGATGCAAACCAAAGTCTATCCCTGTGCCTTTGAGAGCGATGAGAATATGCTGGTATCGGCCCCCACCGGCGCTGGTAAAACCAACGTGGCGACCATGGCCATGCTGCGGGCGGCGTACAACTGTATTACCGCCCCTGGAGGTCACCATAGCAACACAGCGGATGCTAAATCGGTCTCCATTGACCGACGAGCACTCAAAATGGTGTACGTGGCTCCCATGAAGGCGCTGGTGCAGGAGGTGGTGCGTACCTTTACCGAGCGGTTCGCCGAGTTGGAGTTTCGTGTGGTGGAGCTCTCCGGGGACTCGGCCATCACCCAACAGCAGCTCCTCGAGGCACAGCTGATCGTCACCACCCCAGAGAAGTGGGACATCGTTACTCGCAAGTCGGTGGAGCTGGGGGTGGTGTCAATGATAAAACTGATTATTATCGATGAGGTGCATCTGCTTCACAATGAACGAGGCCCGGTGTTGGAGGCCATTGTGGCTCGCACCCTCTTACAACAGCAACTCCGTGGGGAGGCGGGGGTACGACTGGTCGGTCTGAGTGCCACTCTACCCAACGTGAACGACGTCGCCTCTTTCCTCCACGTGGACCGCCAGAGAGGGCTATTTGTCTTTGACAGTAGTTACCGACCCATTCCTTTACAGCAGAGCTACTGTGCGATCAAGAAGGTAAAAGGGATGAGCAAGGCCGCGGCAATGAATCTGGTCGTCTATGATAAAGTGCTGTCGGCCGCTCGGGAGCGGGAACAGACGATGGTGTTTGTGCACTCCCGAAAGGCCACCGAGAGCACCGCTGTTTATCTTCGACAGAGGGCACTGCAGGAGCAGCGAGCGGAGCACTTTGTCCTCCCCAGCAGCGCCAGCGAAAGGGCACTGCGGGAGTGTCTGGCGGATCCCTCCCTCTCCCTCCGTCAGAGTCTACGACAGCTGCTCCTCTACGGTTTTGCCATCCACCACGCCGGTCTGAGCAGAGAGGAAAGAGAGACTGTCGAGACGCTCTTCGCGGCGGGTCACATACGGGTACTGGTGTGTACGTCCACCCTAGCCTGGGGTGTTAACCTCCCGGCCAACCAAGTGATTATCAACGGTACCCGAGTGTTCAGCGGGTCCAAGTCGGAGTCGGAGCTGCTCAGTGCGTTGGATGTGCTGCAGATGTTTGGCCGTGCGGGTCGTGTGGGGTTCGGCCAGGTGGTCGGTCACGCCGTCATTATCACCACGGTAGAGGACTTGAACTATTATCTGTGTGTGTTGAACCAGCAGCTACCGATTGAGTCGCAGATGTTACGGCGGGTGGTGGATATGTTAAACGCTGAAGTGGTGCTGGGTCATGTGGAGAACACCAAGGAAGGGGTACAGTGGCTACAGAAGAGCTATCTTTATGTTCGCATGCGAGCCGCGCCGGAGAAGTACGGCATACGCCCCAGCCCTAACGACCCTCTCTTGTTGCACTATTTGGAGAATGTGATTCATACCGCGCTGTTGGCGCTACAAAAGTCGAAGATGGTGGAGTACGACCCGCAGTCCCGTCGGTGTGGTCCGACGGCGTATGGCCGAGTGGCCTCCTTCTGCTACGTCACATGTGCCTCCATGCTCGTTTACCTCTCCCACTTGACTCCCGCGATGCAGGACGTTCACTTGTTTCGTTTGTTTTCCCTCTCCAGCGAGTTTGAGTACATCACCGTTCGTGGGGATGAGCAGGATCAGCTGAGAGGGCTGCTGGAAACCGCCCCAATAGTCGTCCCCGACCAGCGTTACACGGCATTAGCGAAGATTAACATTCTCCTTCAATGCTACATCAGTCGAAAGGACCTCGTGGGTCTTCCATTGATGAGTGAATTGGTGTACATTAAGGATTCCGCCCAACGTATCCTGCGCGCCCTCTACGAGATTAGTTTAATCAAAGAGTTTGGCCGCACCGCTCGACAGTTTCTCCAGCTGTATCTCATGGTGCTTCATCGTCAGTGGTCCGTGCAGTCCCCCGTCCGCCAAGTCCAGGGGGTCATCAGCGAAAAAGGGTTTAAGGCGGTGATAGCGGTGTTGGAAGGGACTCGACTCACGTGGAATGATATTCGGCAGTGGTCGAGAGAAGGGCTGCGAGAAAAGTTTGGCGATGAGCGGAGAGGGGATATGGCCTATGACCTTATCCGTCGGGTGCCACACTTTCAGGTCTCCGCCTCGGTGCGCCCCCTCACCCGCGGGCTGCTGTACGTGGACGTAGACGTCCTCCCTGACTTTGATTACCTCGAAACCCTTCACGGGTGGGGAGGAAGGGAGCTGCAGCTGCTTATCGAGCTCCCCTCTGGGCGCTTGATTCACCAAGAATCCGTTCTCCTCCCTGTAGAGTACCTCGAGGCGAGGGAGAGCTTTAGTGTCGCGCCGTTAGTGGTCCCAATGGTGGATCCTAAGCCGACCCACCTCTTTGTGCGATTGTGCTCCGCGCACTGGCTTGCCGCGGAGGCGAGTACAGCGGTCTCCCTCTTGAACACCTACCTCCCTCCCGTCGCCCCGCCGTTACGTGAGGTCCACCATCGTCCGAGCCGGGAGGAGGAAGCCTTCTGTGTGGTCGGCGAGGCCCTCGCCCCATACGGCCTGTCCGAGGTGGGAGAGAAACTCTTTCCGTTTGAATCGTTTTACCTCTCTCAGAGGGATCTGGTGGAGCCGGTGTTGGGGGGGTCGTCACAGAACTTACTGGTCGGGCTTCCTCCAGGAGGGGGTAAGACCGCCGTCGCGGAGCTGTTTGTGCTTTCCTTTTTATTAGAGGAGAGCCTCGCGGCGGAGGAGCGGCACCACAATAACAACAAGAAGGATACCGTCGAGGAAGGGAATGAGTCTGTCCCACGTAAATTAGTCTATGTCACCAGCAACGAGGAGGTGGCGGAGCGACGCGGCATGGAGTGGAGCCTCAAGTTTAAGGAAGGACTGGAGCAAAACGTCGTCTACCTCACCCGTGCGGCCAGCGCCTCCTCCTCGGAGACACAACGGCTTCTCCAAGAGGCGGTGATTGTGGTGGTCTCTGCTGCTAGTCTGGTCAACCTCACTCGAAGGGAGGAGCCGCTGCTCCGTAGTGTGACGCACCTAGTACTGGACCATCTGCATCTCCTCCGTGCGCCGGAGGGCCGCTTCCTGGAAGAATGCGTCGCCACCCTCAACAGCGAACCCTTCTTGGTCAACGGGGGACAGAAACGGGCGAGGCTGCTGGCGCTGACCTATCCGTTGATCAGTACCGCCGAGGTAGGGTCGTGGCTTCGGGTGCCGTCGTCCTGTCAGTTCAACTATGGCGACTCCTACCGGGCTCTGCAAGTCCGCATCCACACACTGGACCTACCAGGTGCAAGGGCACGGGCGGAGACGGCTGCGCTCGCCACCTTAAAGCTTCTCCAACGTCCCCCGTATGCGGCGGTGTCGGCCGTCTGCTTCGTTCCTACCGCCACACAGGCACAACAATTTGCCCGCCGTGTATTACTCCGTTGCCGCAATTTTATCCCCGAGTCCCCTCTCTCGGAGGAGGTGGAGGACGCACAGTTGGGCGTGTTCCTAGCCGCCGGCGTCGGCTACCTCCACCGAGGCACTTCCCTCTATGACAGCATGTTCCTTCTCGAGCAGCTCGACCGACCGGCGGTACACCCCGAGACGCAAGAGTTCCTTCCATTAATTCTGGTTTGCACCTTTGACATGGCGGGTCGACTGCCCGCCGCCTCCTTCACCCACGCGTTGGTTTGCCCGGAGCGCCCCTCCAGTGCGGTGGCGGCGATGGCGGAGGAGGGGGATGTGGTGCCGTCCTACGACTGCAGCGTGTCCGAGTTGCTCTGGATGTCGTCCCGTGCCATGCAGGAGTGTGTCGTGCACTCCCGCCCCGCCCGCCGCTTCGCCCTCTCCAGTTTGTTGAACGAACCCCTTCCTCTCGAGTCCTACCTGCGCTTCCCGATCGACTTCCGGGAGACGGTGAACGCAGCCGTCGCTAGAGGGATGGCAATGACCCGTCTGGATGTCCTCCGCGTGCTCAAAACGCACTACTTTTTATACCATCTTCAGAGTAATCCCAGTTTCTACGGGATCGACTCGCTCACCACGGGGGCGGTGGGGCAGTTTGCGTCGGAGTTCTCGGATAACATTATCGCCTACCTGGAGAGCGATGCGTGTATTGAGGTGCATGGGGATACAGAGGATCCGATGGCGGCACTGACCAGCACTCAGCGAGGATCCGCCGTCGCCCACCACTGTCTCGCCATCGATAGCGTGGTTCAACTCACCAGTGCGCTGCACCAACGAACGGAACAGAAATCACTCGACCTCACCTCCGTGCTAGAGACCCTGCTAGAGTCGAGCGAGGAACTGTCCTCCGCCCGGGTAGGGGAGGCGGCCATCGTGGCGGACCGCACGGAGCTCGCTGCCCTCCATACCCTGGCCCGAGCCCTCGCCACCCTTCCCTCCGTGGACCGTCGCTACGTCCAATTCAACTCCCAGTCCCCCTCCTTCAAGCTGTTGGTGCTCCTTCTTGCCTACTGCACGCGTCTGCTGCCGTCGTGGGAGACCTACGAGGCACGGTGTGAGCTGCAGGAACAACAGCAACAGCGGCAGTCCTCCGGTGAAGATATCTCTCTCCCTCACCCTTTTGAGCTCGCGGAGGGTATCAGCGAGGCCGAACGCCGTCTCCTCCTTCACATTCCGCTCCAGACAGCTCTCCAGCTCGTGCGGGAGGCCAGCGAGGTGCTCCCCACCGTTATTGCCATGGCATCAGCAGGAGTGGAGGTGGTGGATGGGGTGACCGATGCTGCTGCAGTCCGACAGCTGATGCACCTCACACAGTCCCTCTCCCAGCAGCGCTGGGCCCACGGCGGGGAGGACGGCTCTCTCGCCCAGGTACAGTTGACGGCACTGACAGCGAAGGCGGTGGTCGATAAGATGCAATCCCAAGAGGTGCTGCGGCTGTCGGTGGAGGCGACCGCGAAGGGCACTGCACTCCCTCTCACAGAGGACCGACGGAGCTATCTGTGGTGGTGCGGGGCTTGGGCCTCCCCTGGCGAAGGAAGCGCTCCCGTGCTGATGGCACTGCGGGTGGTGGAGATGACGACAAAGGATGTACCTTCCTCCTCTTCTTCATCATCATCATGGAAACTAGAAGGAGATTTATTCTTCACCATTGCCTCTCTGACGAAGGCGACGGGAGTGAGGGATTTGGATCGGTTGAATATTACAGTGGAAGTGACGCACATGACCTCCCCGGCTACCCGCTCGCATAAAGTGTTTTAATAATACCGTTTTTTTTTTGTCTTTCTACCACATCAATCAATAGAATCGACAGGACGGGAGGGAGTAAAAAAAAAAAAAGGAAAAAAGGGAGATAAAAGTATCTCCGACTACGCGAACTTATTTTTATTTGTTCTGTTCTTAAACTAATAATATTAATATAATCAACAATTTTTTTTTTGTTGTTAAAGAGTACATTATTGCCATTTTTATACATGTTAAAGTTTTCGGTTTTCCTTACCTTTTTTTTTTTTACTTTTCTGCTTCTCTGACATTGCTTCATAAAAAGTCTTTCATTTTTACATCCACTCTCTCTTTTCTTTTGTCTTCCGTCGTACGTAGAGAAAATAATAGAACTTTTTTTTTTATTTGTCTTCTATCCGAAAAAAAAAAAGAAAAAAAAACATAGGAGATTAAAAACACAATTTATATAAGAATAATAAGTTGTGCTTTTTTATTTTCGTATTTTTTTACTTTTTTGTGTGTTATCCATTTTTTCCTTTTTATTTTTTGATTTTCTGTAAAATAAAAAAAGGGATCATAAAAGAAGTTTCCTTTTTTACATTTCACTGCCCATTCAAAACTCTACACACCGTTATCGAAACAGAGGAGTGTTTTAATAATAATAATAATAAATAAAGAAGTAGAAAAAAGAAGAGCACCAGTAAAAAAAAAAAAAAAGAGAGAAAAAAAAAAGAAAAAAGAAAGTTTCAACCATGAGTACCATCATCAAAAATATGATGAAGGACTCGTCCTTGATGTCGTCCTCCGCACGGACACAAAAGGGACGAAAGAGAAGTACTTTTGCCGACTTGGGGAATGACAACAAGTCGCGTTCATCCAACACCACCACCGCCACCGCTCAGAGCGACGCTGTCAGTTCCTCCTCTCGTCCTCACGCCTCCAACAGTGAACCACTGCCGCCTCTGACGAACCGCGCTCGTCGCAATACCACCTCCAGGCCCCGAGCCACCTCCGTCAGCTTGCAGAGTCTCCGCCGCTCCTCTGTGTCATCGGATTATGTCGTACAGGTAGAGATCACCAAGAAGGATCTCGAGCGCATTGCGGAGGAGTATCGTGTGTCGGCGGAACGCGTTAAAGACGTGGCGATCGCGGCGGAAGGGGACATGGACTTGATGCGTGCTATTCTGGAAAGTGAGCGAGAGGTGGGTCTTACGTCGCCGAATAACCAAAACGTGCTACAGTACAGTACCAAGGACACAGTGCGTCGTTTGATGAACTTCCTCGACCTCCCCCCGGAGTGGGAGTCGGAGGTGGTGAAGACGTTGAACGAAACAAAGGGCGATGCACAGCTGGCTGCAGAGAAGCTGGCCAGTAAAACAGAAAGTCTGTACGGTAAAGGCGGCGCGGCTGGTAAAGGAACCGGCAGTCCTGTTGCGCCTCGCGCGCATAATAATCTACGGGCCAGTTCCCAGGCGCCCTTGTCCGACCTTCAACTGAAGGAGCTGCAAAACTTTTTCAATCAGCTAGAGCGGACCCCCACTACCACTTCCTCCGGTCCCGCCAACTCCAAGGCGCAGACCCTCATGCAGGAGTTCCCTGGGCTGCAGTTGCAGAGCGCGCAGGTGGCGCTGCGACTAACGGACGACAACCTCGACCAGGCGCGTGTCTTTCTCAAAGACAATGGACTCGATAAGGAGCGTGATAGAGAAAAGTTAGAAGATACCTTCAAGAAGGTGGTATCCACCCACAATATGCGGCCAGTCAAGAAGCTAAAGGGCGACCAGAGCTATTACAAACAGAACAGCGCCGTGGACATGGCCGACGACGTCGTCGTCCCCGACTCCCTTCCCTACGACGAGGATGAGGTGCTAGGCTCTAGTGGTAAGGGCGGTCTACCTCCCATGTCTGGCTCCACGCACACCCCCACTGCGCCCGCTGGTGCCTCCCGCCCGGGGTTCAATCGCTCCCGCCGTTACAGTGCCGCTAGTGTCCCCAACGCCGCACACAATGGAGGCAGCAATGAGACCGCCGCCCCCGCCAGTGGTAGAGAGGGTGGTACCAGTTCCGCCTCCTACCGGGCACAGTCCGTCCCCAGCGGCGGTACGTCCCCCTCCAAGGCGGCACCGGAGGGGGACGATCCCTCGACGCCCACCTCCGCGGGGTCCTCGAACGCCGGCACCACGTACATCAACTTCCCTGCCGGGGGTCTGCCCTCTCCCTCGCGGACCGTTTCTATGGGGTACGGCAGTTTCGGTGGGAACGCCTTCCGCCGTACGGCCTCTGCCTTTACCACGGCGCCGAAGCCGGTACAGAGCGCCTCGCCCCTGCTTCACGTGAAACCGCCGACGTCAGAGTCCTCGCCCAGCATTCCTTACTCTCCAACCGGGGGGAAGGCGCCGTATTACGGAGGGAACGCTAGTAGCCCCAAGGCTGGGGGTAGTGGTCCGCCAGGAGCTGTAGCAGGAGGAGCTCCAGGAGCTGGAGGTCAGTATTATGCAGGAGCACCAGGAGCCGTAGCAGGAGGAGCAGGAGGAGCTCCAGGAGCTGGAGGTCAGTATTATGCAGGAGGAGCACCAGGAGCCGTAGCAGGAGGAGTAGGAGCTCCAGGAGCTGGAGGTCAGTATTATGCAGGAGCACCAGGAGCCGTAGCAGGAGGAGCAGGAGGAGCAGGAGGAGCTCCAGGAGCTGGAGGCCAGTACTATGCAGGAGGAGCCCCGGGAGGTAGCGGCCTTCCACCGCCGCCCGCAGGTCTTCCGCCGCCAGCACCGCCTGGAGGTAGTAGCGGCCTTCCACCGCCGCCCGCAGGTCTTCCGCCGCCAGCACCGCCTGGAGGCAGTAGCGGCCTTCCACCGCCGCCCGCAGGTCTTCCGCCGCCAGCACCGCCTGGAGGTCTTCCACCACCAGCACCACCAGGAGGTCTGCCACCACCAGCACCGCCTGGAGGTCTTCCACCACCAGCACCGCCAGGAGGCAAAGGGGCCCCACCGCCACCTCCACCACCTGGTAAAGGAGGAGCGCCGCCACCACCGCCGCCGCCTGGGAAGGGAGGGGCTCCACCGCCACCGCCTCCTGGAGGCAAGGCGGCTGCCGCTCGCTCTGCGCCGGGCCCTACCAAGAATATCCCTATTTCTGCACAACACGAGGCACTGGGTGGAGTGTGGAAGGAAGCGAAGCACTTTGCGCTGTCGGAGGACGTCCAGAAAGACTTGCTGACCCTATTTCCTCGTGTCGCCCCTAAAGCGACGGAGGAGGAGGACAAGAGTAAAAAGGAGAAATTACAAATATTAGATAGCAAGCGCGAAGAAAACGTGGCGATTGTGCTCAAGTTCTTGCGGCTGCCGAACGAAACAATAGAAGCCAGTATTCGCACCTTTGATGAACTTACCCTCGGCGAGGAACACATCAACGGTTTAGCAAAGATTATCCCCACCGACGACGACTTAATGTCTATTAATGCGGCCAAGAAACGGCATGGAGGGGAGTGGTCGGAGGAGGAGCAGGCGCAGCTCTCGGATCCTGTAAAGTTCTTTATGATGACAGAGAAGATCGACCACTACGCCGAACGCGTTAATGCGTGGAATCTCAAGAATGAGTTTTTCCCTCGTGTAGCCGATTTTAAACTAAAGTTGGACACCGCGTATGCGGGAGTGATGGCGGTGCTCAACTCTGAACACCTTCCCGAGATGCTCAGTTATATTCTAATGCTCACCAACTTTCTCAACACCGGTAGTCGTTACGAAGGCGCCAAGGGGTTCCCTATTTCTGATTTGATGAACATTCTTAACTTTCGCTTTACCGAGGGAAAAGGTATTCTGTTAGATTACGTGGTAGATAAAGTGGAGAAGGATCAGCCGGATATTGGATTGTTTCGGCAAGAGTTGATGCCGGAGATTGACAAGGCGAGAGATGTCGATATTCCGGCCGTGAAGGTGGAGCTGGATAAGCTGAATGGACGCCTCTCACAGTGTTCAAAGCTGATAAAGAGTATACCGGAAGACAAACGATGGAATACGGTGTTGGGTAAGTTTGTTTTTAAGGCGTTTCCACTGATAGAAGAGGCACAAAAGCTGTATGCCGAGTTGATGGAGAAGATTGAACTACTGATTGAGTTTCTTTGCGAAAAAAAGAACACCTTCTCTCTCAACGAGTCCTTCCGTGTGTTGGCGGTGTTCTGTAAACGATACGACCAGCAGGTGGCAAAGATTCAAGAGAAGGAGGAGCGTCTCGCTCGTATGAAGGGCAAGGAAGCGGACAAGGACAAGGATAACGACAAGGATAATAAAAAAGATAATAAAGAAAAAGAGAAGGAGGCCCCCAAGCCCGCCTCGCGAGCACCGTCGCAGAGCGCATTAAAGAAACCCCCTTCCGCTTCCAATCTCACCAAGACCCCATCGAAGCCAGTCATACGAGAGAGTTCCTTGTACAGTACCGGCACCAAAGCAAACACAGCGCCTGCTCCTATTTCCGATGCCATGAAGTCTTCTACTACTACCACTGCTGCTGCTGCGAACGGCACCACCAAAGCCAGCCCTAAAACCAATACTACTAAAGACGAGAAGGACTCCTCCGCCGAGAACTCTACCAGTCTCAGCATGCCTAGTAAATCCATCTCTCGCCCACCCACCGGATCCCGCGGACCTGCATCCGCAGCAACCGACCATAAAGAGGCACCGCCACCCCCGCCAGGAGTTTCCTCCTCGGCGCTGGATGTAGTGAGGGCGGCGGGCGCTGGCAAATACAGTCGGCGATACTCCACCAGTAACACCGCCGGGAATAAAACCCTCCCGGATGAGGTAAAGGCGCTTGCTGCACAGGTGGAGCGAGAGCAAGAGCTGAAGAATATGGGAAATAATAATAATAATAAGAATAATAATAATGCGGCAGCAGCTTCTTCAACCGATAAAGCCACAGGCGCTCATCGTCCTAGCTCTACCGCCAATAGAAAAAACGACACTTCCAATACTCAAAGGCGTAGCAGAGACGTGACGAATGCGAGTAGTAATAATAGTAGTAATAATAAGAAAGAAGGAAGTGGCTCTCCATCGCGGAAGGAAAACGAAAAGAGTAAACACCAGCGAAATAGCAAAACAGAGGATGCCGTCAGTTCCAGCAGCAAAGACAGCAAAGCACGCGGAAGCGGAAGCGGAGGAAAGATATTAAACTCCCTCTTTGGCAGTGGGGATAAGAAAAAGAAATAGAAATGGATTCATTATTTAAAAATTAATTTATTATTTCTTCCGTCTCTCTTTTTTTTTTATTATTTCCTTCTTCTCCTTCTCCTCTTTTGCTAGTGAGAAAACGTATACACATTCATTGAACGTGTGTGTTGGTATTTGTACTATAAAGCAATTTTTTTTTTTTCCTTTCGTTAGCTTTTTTTATTTATTTATATAAATATTATATATTATATATACATTTTCATCTTCGTAGTGCGAAAAGCAAATAAATAAATAAATAAAAAATAAAAGCATGTAGACAAGATATACTCAAAAAAATAAAAATAAAAATCAAAAATAAACAAAAACCTATTTTAAAATTTTTATATATATATATATAATATGGCGTATAAATATATTTGTTATAGTTGAAAAAAGGGAATAATAAAAAAATAAAAAATAAAATAAAATAAATCGGCGATATATGTGTGCATTGTAAATACCAAAAAAAGAATAAGATAAATAATAATAATAATATTATTATTATTTTATGTTTCTTATTCGTTCATTTGTTTGTTTATTCATTCGAAAAAATAAAAAATAAAAAAAAAATAAAATTATTATATTGGTGGACAGAAATAAAATAGTATGCATTTTTTTTTTATTCCCTTTTCCTTTTTTTTTTTTTAAAGATTATTCCATTCCATTCCATTCCATTGTATTTTTTTTTTTTTTTACTTTTCTGCAATTTTTTTTTTTAGAATATGTATAAAAAAAGAAAAAAATAATAAGTAATAAAAAGAAGAGTAGAAAAAAACTTAAAATAAAAATAAATTAAAAAAACAAAAACAAAAAAAAGTTTAGCAACAAATATATATATATGTATTATCAAATAAAAAGAAGAAAAAAAAAAGAAAAAAAAAGGAAATAATAAAAATGTATCACCGAAAGAAAAGGAAAAAAATAATAATAATAAGAGAAAAGAATAATATGTAAAGTTATTCTATTTTTCTTTTTATTTTGTTTTCTTCTATTTTTACCCCTTTTCCTTTTTTCTTTCTTTTTTTTTAAATCTTTCCTTTTTTTTTTCTTTAGTTTTTCAACAGTATGTTTACTATATCTATATATATCTACCCAGTAATTCTAATTTCTTTTTTATTTATTATGTTATATTTTATAAGAACACTAGTAATAGTGTTTTTTTTTTTTCATTTAAAAGTGATAATGGTAACAAAAATAAATAAATAAATTTCTTTCTCTCCTTCTCTCTTTTTTTTTTTATTTCCCTTTTCCCCCTTTTTCAATTTACTTAAAAATAAAAAGTTATTGTATAAATAAAAAAAAAATAATAATAGAATGAAAATCCGACGAGAAAGAGAAGGCGTAGAGACGGCCTTTTATTATGGCTCTCATCATCATCAAAATAATAATAAAATTTTATTGGAATTTAATTATAGTCTTGAAAATTACAACACCTTTGTTAATAGTTTAACTACATCGTTATTGTCATCATCATCATCAGCATCATTGTCTGCTACCAGTAAAATAAATAATAATAATAATTATTTTAGTGATTTTCCTCCGCAAAAAGGGTCTCGAACAGCGCTTCTTTTTAGTTTAACAAAGAACTTTTCTTCTTCGTCGTTTTATTCCTCTCATGAAAATAATAATAATATTAATATTAATTACAAATTAATAGAAAATAGTTTTTTCGCGTTAGAGTGTGAAATAAAAAGAAAAGAGTATTTTGAGTTATTAATGAAAAAAGATTTGAAAGAATTACTTCAAAGCGAAAATGATTTTCTTCTTTATCATCGTCAACAGAAGCCATCTCAAACGAATAATAATAATAATAATAATAATAATAATAATAATAATAATAATAATAATTTTGAAAATAAAAATAAAAAGTTTCAAATAAGGTGGAACCGACAAGAACTGGAAGAGTTGCCCGCTCGTTGGGCTTTGCAAAGTATCAATGAATTAGAGGTATTTCTTCATAATAATAATTTAAATAATAATAATAATAATAATAATTCGATTCTCTCTCGTTCATTTGTTTCCGCCCTCGATATCGGGAAAGAAGTGTATTTTAAAAAAGAAAAGGAAGCCGCAGCCGCCACTGCAGAAATTAATAATAATAATAATAATAATTTAATTAAATCCTACACTATAATAGATACTGCTCCTATGAGTGGAGGAGAATACTGGGTAGAGATTACCGAAACTACAGCACTCCATAATAATAATAATAATAATAATAATTTAAATAATAATAAACGGCCTTCGGTAAAACGACGTAGAGTGAGTGAGGAAGAATTAATCTTAAAAGATCCTATTCTTTATTATCCTACCATATTAGCATCCTCCTCTTCATCATCATCATCATCATTGGATGAAATAATTCATAATAATAATAATAATAATATTAATTACTGGGATCCACTGTTCCCAATGAATGATTTATACTCGAATAAAGGTTCTGCTAGTACTGTATTTTTGAGTTTATTATTAAACATTGAAGAAATTTCGTCCGAGGATGAAAATAATAATAATAATAATAAAGAAAAAGAAATTATTGCGAGGCGTTTTTGTTTATCATTGACACAAAAATTAATTTTACGACGTTGTCAATTCGGCGAAGCGGTAAAGGAAATTTATGGATCCTATTTTTCTAATAATAATAATAATAAATTAAATAATAATAATAATAATAATATTCAGTTTTCTATTACGATTCACTGTATAGAAGGCCGCATGGACGAGTGGGAGATTACCTATCAAAATAATAATAATTTAAATAATAATAATAATAATAATAATAATAATTTAAATAATAATAATAATAATAATAATAATATTATTAAAGTCGAAGTATTATTGCGACTAGTACGAAAGTTGGCCCTGCTATGGGACGTACAGCAAATCCTTAATAATGAAAATAATAATTTAAATAATAAAAAAGAGGATTTATTTTTATTTTATTCCTATTTATTAACGAGTCTTTTACCACAACTAGAAAGACAACAGTCTTCTTCCTCAACGGGCCCTACTTTAGTCTTCACCTACCCCAATAATAATAATAATAATAATAATAATAATTTAAATAATAATAATAATAATAATAATAATTTAAATAATAATAATAATAATAATTTAAATAATAATAATAATAATAATGGTTGTATTGTATTTTTTCTCCATTTATTATCTGTGTTGCTACGATACGAAACTCTATTTGGAGGTGCTTCGTATAATCAAGGACCTCAGGCAGCCGTGCCTCCCGAGGTACTAGAAAAGATGAAAAATAATTTATTTTTAAATAATAATAATAATAATAATAATAGTAATAATAATAATAAAGTTTCTTTATTAGAGGCGTTCGCCTCTCCGTTGAATAACTTTCCCCCTTTTCCATTGTCGTCCCCACAGAATAATAATAATAATTTAATTAATAATAATAATAATTTAATTAATAATAATAATAATATTAATAATTATCATTATTATTTCTGTAGTGTATTCCCCGACTCGGACTATCCTTTCGGCTCCCTAGGCTCCTTCTTTGATCTTAATTTCTTTCCTTCAACATTAAATAATAATAATAATTATAATAATAAATTAAATAATAATATTAATAATAATAATTTTAAAAAGGAAGACATAATTTTTCCTTTTCCTTTACGAGATATATACTTGGAGATTAACCCACCCTTCGATGCTTTACTCATACGAAGACTAGAGCAGAAATTATTATCGATATTATCGGAAAGCGATATTAATAATAATAATAATAATAATAACGTTGCAACACGTATCACGATGCTGCTAATCCTTCCCTCTCACGACTTGGAGAAGGAGGAAGAAGAAAAGGAAAAAGAGGATCCTAATAATAATAATAATAATAAAAACAAAAAGAAAAAATTGAATCATAATAATATTAATAATAATAATACTGCCGTTGTCGTCCCTACCGAAAAAAAACTGCGCTCTGTCGTCTATCATAATAATAATAATAATAATATTAATAATAATTATAACGGGACGTTGGCCAGTGTGTTATGTCCTAGTAAAAATACAGTTTATATTGATGGTCATCAATTTATTATTCATCAATCTTTTTTTACTATTTCCTCTCCAACACGATTAATTGTATTAGGAAATACACTTTCTCGAAATAAATATCATTTAAATAATAATAATAATAATAATTTAAATTTAAATAATAATAATAATAATAATAATAATAATAATAATAATAATAATATACGTAACGTGGCTCAAGAGGGATTAGAATCTTTAAAGGAGGAATGGAAACAACTGACGGAGAAATATTCCAAAAAATAAATAAAATAAAATAAAACTAAATAAAATTTAAAATTAATGAATAAAAAGGATTTAAATTAAAGTAGAGATTCTAAACAACCAGCGAAAAAAAAAAAGAGGATAATAATAATAATAAGTTTCGTGTAATGACTTTTTATATGTTTCTTTTATAATCATTATTATTCTTTTTTTGTACAGTATTGTATATTTATTTATTTATATATAATATATATATATTTCGATTTATTTGGATGGATAGAAAATAATTGTTATTTTATTTTACTTTACTTTAAATTTATTGAATAATATTAAATAGTCCTTTTCTCTCTTTCTCTTTCTCTTTCTCATTTTTATTTTATTTAAAAAAGGTTTTTTATTTTTAAGGCTTTTAACCACAAAAATATTAATTATAATAATAAAAATAATTATATATTATTCTTTATTATTATTAAAAGTCTAAATAAAGCATTTCTGTTTTTTTTTTTTTTTATACATAAATAGTTTTTATTTTTTTCATTATTATTATTTGCAACTTTTTATTTTATTTTATTATTTTATTATTTTATTATTTGTTTAATTTTTTTTTTTTACAACGTTTATATCAATTTGTCGTTGTCTTTTTTTTTTAACATATATTTACATATTTGTATTTTTAACTTATACAAAAAAATATAAATATATAAATCTTTTTTGTTTTTGTTGTTATTGTTTTCAATTTATTTATTTATATACCCCCTTTTTTGCTATCTTCCATCCTAACCGACTCTAAATACATTTTAAAACACACGCACACACACAGTCACTACTTCAAAAAATAATAATAATAAATAAATAAATAAATAAATAAATAAAATAAAATAACAGTAATTATTATTATTCTCCGCGATGAGCTCTCTTCCATCTACAGCGGATGACGTTACCACCACTACCCACACTTTTTCTTTATTAATGGAATTAAAAACTTTTATTCAGGAGAAAACAAATCAAAATAATAATTTATTGGACTCAAATGAATTATTACAGTGGATCTCTCAACGTCTGCAGCAACAACAGCAGCAATCACCACAACATAATAATAATAATAATAATAATAATAATAATAATAATAAATTGGAAACTATACGAACAGTATCCAAAGGTATTTCACCCCTCTCTTCTACCCAGTCTCTTTTTAACCCTCTCAGCTCCGTGGAGGTAAAGGACAGCATTTTTCGAAATAATAATAATAAACAACTTCCTCCCATTTCTTCAACGACGACGCCTTCCCCTCCAACACCCCATTCTATAAGAAGGAGTAAGAATAATAATAAGAATAATAATAATAATAATAATAGTAATTCTAGTTCAGTGAATTTGGAAGGTCGAAGAGTTATTTATTCTCGTCTACTCAATCAAAATTTTGTCCGCTCTACGGATTTATTATATATGAGTGATTCTGTTCCTCAAATTAATAATAGTAATAATAATAATAATAAAAATAAAACCACTCCAGTACTTTCTTTACTCGGCCGTACACCCACTCCAGTCACTCCTATAAATATGATTCATGAGAGTAATAATATTAAATTTAATAATAATAATAATAATAATAAATTAATTAAAATTAATAATAATAATAATAATAACGGCATGGGAAGTGATGCAGTGGTCATAGCCTCTTCCTCCGCCTCCTTGAACCCGTCTCCTGTATGTGTGGAAGTCGATCCTCCTATTGTTATGATGAAACCCCCTCCCAGGAATAATAATAATAATAAAGATAAAGAAAAGGAAAATGAAGTAAAGGAGTGTTTTACAGTGACGGACCTTACCACCGACGGTACTCCCTCTCTTATTGTTCCGGTACTACAGAATAATAATAATATTCATAATTATTATGAAAATAATAATAATAATTTTAATGTTTCTTCCACTCGTTATTTAAATGGATCCGCGAGTTCGACGACGACTGCCGCCACCGCCCTTAGTAGTCATCTCAGTGAAATCTCTTCTTGCCTTTATTTCGCTAATAATAATAATAATAACAATAACAATAACAATAATAATAATAATAATAATAATAATAATTTTTATGCTTCTTTGGCCGTCGATATTGATGAAGAGATTCGAAAAGGGAAACTGCCCCACTTTAATTTATTATCTTCCCCACCACCACACTCCGCTCCTTGGAGGAAAAATAATAATAATAATAATAATAATGATAATAATAATAACAATTTTCCTTTTCATCGAATATTATTTTCAAGAAATACATTTTCTTCCTTTTCAGATTTAGAAAGGAGAAAGAGTGTTTTTAGCGAAGACCGTCGACGTCATTCGATTCTCTCGTCGTTGAATATTCCTTACATTTATGAGATCGATGATTTCATGTTTCAATATAATAATAATAATAATAATAATAATAAATCGTTGGAGGATTTTGATATTATTGTTTTATTTAAACAACATCGTCAAAATTTATATCCCTTTTTGTGTATGAATATTTTTCTGCGCTTTGAATTCGTCTTTGATTTTCATTTTAATCTCAATAAACTGTACCGTTTTTTTGCTCATGTGAGTGAGAATTTTTTATTAATGAATTACAATCCCTATCATCACGTCCTTCACGCCTGTGATGTGTTGGTGGCCGCCTATCAATACCTGCGGATGATCGAACCTGCCAACTTTACGGACTTGGAATTGTTTTCCTTTTTAACAGCGGCGTCGTTTATTCAAGTGGGTCACTGTGGATTGCATAACAAGTATATCAATATGGAGCAGCACGCCTACTCGTACGTCTCCCGGGGGAATTATCTTTCGCCTCAACAGAGCGTTTCGCTTTCTTTACTATTTTACTTGCTAAAACCTCCTCCTCATAATCTTCATAATAATAATAAAAAGGAGGAAACGGATTTTCTTCCGGATATGTTCTTTTCTTCGCTTTCCGCAGACCAAAATAATAATCATAATAATAATAATAATAAGGATGAAGAATGGATTGTTTATCAAAATTCTCTCCCTAATAATTGGACAATTGAGAGACAGAATTTATTTTTTGAAATGGTTTCAGAATTAATTATCGCCACCGACGAACGTAATTCATTTCACGCGCGCGAAAATTTAAAACACGTCATGTTAATTCATCATTTAAAACACGGCTGCCGTTGTGGTCGTTATAATAATCATAATTATAATAATAATAATAATAATAATAATGAGGATGATAATTTATCTTCATACTCCGACGCTGAAGATAATAATAATAATAATAATTCTATATGCCCACAGTGTTGTGCATACATTACGGATGAAGATATTCCAGCCTTATTAAAAGGAGTGTTGTGTTTTTTGGATTTCTCTCATTTATATCGCAAAGAATATATTTTTATGTGTGGCTTAGCGATGCATGTTGGTGAGATTTATCGAGAAGACTACCACCACAGTCGTTGGCTGTGTGAACGACAAGAACATCAACAACAATTGCAGCTTTCTTTTTCCAATAATAATAATAATAATTATTATAATAAGGATAATAATAATGATAATAGTAATAGTAATTCATTTTTCGCTCGACAGGAAAGTCAAAGAGGAAATAGTATTAATAAGACGACGTGGATGCATGGTGGTAAAGACGAAAGGAAAAGAACCAAACCGTTTGTAAAGGATGAGTATCCCCTTCTTTCTTCCGATTTATTAAATAATAATAATAATCATAATCATCATTGTAAAAGCGTTTCCCAAGACAATACTGTTTTATATTTGGACAGTGAAGAAGAAAAGGAAAAAGAAAAAGAATCAGAGGAGAAAGATAATAATAATAATAATATAACAAGGACTGTGGTAAACTTTGAAACCCCTCAGGCATGGAGAGCAGATATGTGGCATACACGGAGAGAATTCTCATTTAATAATAATAATAATAATATTATTAATAATAATAGCCATTATAATCCCTCAACGTCCTCGTTTCTTTCTCGTGAGGACACCAGTGAAAAAGAAGAAGAAGAAGTGCTGCACTGCTTCACGGAGCCCTCCCCACAGAATAATAATACTAATAATAATAATAATAAATTAGGGGCGTCGCTGCAGGGTTATGGACGCGATATAGTACTGGTCGCGTTGGAGGATTTATATCTGCCCTATTTGGAAGAAGTAAAATATTTTATTCCATCCGAATGGATTGCTCAAGCGAGAAAAAATTATACTCTTTTTACCCAGCGAAAGAAATTTAATGTAAATCATAATAATAATAATAATAATGATGATGACGATGATGAGGAAGATGACGATGAGGATCCGCTGTTATTCTCTCGTAAGCGCTTTGATGAGTTGGTGGGACTAGTATTCGCTGGCAACGACGAAGGCAACGAGGAACCTAATAATAATAATGAAAATAAAAATGAAAATGAAGATGAAGTTGAGAATAATAATAATAATGAAGATGAAGAGGATGATAAGGATTTGGTGGAATGCACCAAGAAGCATATACGGTCGGTTGTATCGCTAATGCATCGAAATGGAAGTCCCATCACATATACTTATCAACCAACATTAATGGAGAGGAGAGTGGTGACGGTATTGACGGCCGCTTCGGCGGAGGTGTTTAAATAATAATAATAATAACAATAATAATAAGAATAGTGATGGTGATGATGTGATGATGATGATGATGTAAATAAATCTTTAGCAAAGCAGAAAAAAAAAATAAATATATAAATAAGAAAAACAAACAAACAAACAAACAAACAAAAAAAACAATAACAACAACAAGTAAAAAACGCATAGGTTAATTAGTTTTTTTCTGTTTTCACTTCAAAATTTCAAAAACACAATAGCAATAATAATCATAATAATAAAAGTTAGTAAAACGTCAGCAAAGGTGACAGTTTTTGCTTTTTTTTTAGATATTATTATTATTATTACTGTTATTTATTTATTTATTTCGTTTTCGTTTTCATTTTTTTTTCATTTGACTTTATATATATATATATATTTTATTATTATTGCAATTATTATTTCTACCTTTATACATTACTGTTTATACATTGAATTTAACTTTTGCAAAAATATTTCATTTTTATGGTTTTCTTTTCTTTTCTTTTTTTAAAAAATGAGAAAAAGCAAATTTATTTATGTCATTTTTATTATACAGTTCGCATTTGTTCAATTGAATAATAATAATAATAATGATAATAATAATAATGATAATAATAATAATGATAATAAAAAATTGTTTTACGTTCGACTTATTTCTTTTTTTTTTTCTCTCTCTTTCCAACTCTTTTTTATTTTATAAGAAAACAAAAAAGCAAAAAATAAAATAAAAAAGCAACCACAACCACCCTTAAATAAAACAGAAAACAAAAAACAAAATAATAACATATAATTAAAATTGAAAAATAAAATTAAAGCAATGACGACGACCACCTCTTCCACCACCTCCGCTATTCCGTTCGAGAAACGCCCTCTTTGCATCCTCGACGATAGTTGGGAAGATATTTTGGAACCTTTCAAGGCGGAGTTAAAAAAAGAAGGCAATCACAAGTGGTCGTGCCACTGTTTGGATGGCGTCGATAAGGAGGTGATTCTACTGGCGCCGGAGGTGATGGACGCCAAGACGGACAGCGCGTTAGGCATGGAGAAGATTCCTTCCTTGGATTTTTTAATTCATAACGGCATTCAACGCTTTAATAATAATAAAAGTAATGGGGAAGAGGATTATATCCCCAGTGCCGCGACGTTGGACAGCGATGAAAAAATACTGGAGCTGTTGGATTTACTGTGGTGGAGAGAATATTACTTTTTGAATGGCTATCCCATCACTCAAAGCCTCCTCAGTGTCTTTCCCTATCTCTTACGTCTTTCGTTATTAAAAGAGCAGCAACCCGTGGTGTCCACGTACTGCACTGCGCTACTGCTGTGCGTGGATTTAATTCATAAAGCGATTTTCTCTTCGACGATCCGGTCGGATGAGGAATTCGGCTATCCTCCGCCTGAATTAGAAAAAGTAATCATGGAGGAGATTATTGTCAAGACGACGGTAGAAAAGGTGTTGGCCGAGCTGGATAAGTGTGTGGAACAGTATAAAAAAGAGGGAAAGGAAAAGTTGGCGTCGCGGTTTCAACTCCGAAAACTGTTCTTGTCGGTGTTGAACACCTTATCCAACGTGCAGCGTCGAAGTGAAGTGGAGCAAGCCGCTACCCTTTCCAAAGAAGCCGTCGCTTTATTATTAAAAGACGTCCACCAGGCTGCGAATAAGGAAAATATTTCGGATTTATTTCAACGGAATAAAGAACCGACGGTGGATGAAAAGTTCTTGCGAGAGAAACACATGGCACACTGGAACAGCATTATTACCCCCCATCGTGAGATCCCCACCCCTTCCTTCAACGACACGCTTCAACAATACGTATCCATGTTTCAGCACATTCAGTCCTTTGCTTTGTTGGCCTCGCTTCACTCGCTGACGGAGGTGACGGAGTATGTCGAGTGGATGGGGGCCAGCGCTACGTTACTGCCCGTCCGCTGTTTTATTATTCGCATCTTGTTCAACAAGGACTACCATGAATCCTTTCTATTCGGGCTTCCTCTGCCACAGCAGTTGCTGTCGCAGCTGGCGAAGGAGTATGGCGCGCCGCTGTACTTGAAGATATACGAGGGCGATACCACCATGACTGACGGCGTCACACGCTACCGCATTCATAAAAGCCCGGAGCTGAGCAAAGCTAATCTGACGCCTTCACAATATCACTATTTATACGAACAGACACGCGATACGGTGCGGAAATGGGTGGAGGAGGCGTGCAAGCAGTACTTGTTACATCTTGAAACGATGCTCTGCAACCGCGGGCTCGCCCACGCCCGGTTACTAAAATCCTTCAAAGGCTATGGACAGTTTCAAGAAGAGAGTTATTACTGCGACCGGTCTGTGTTTATGGCTGGTGTCCCGGGCGTGGATTTGAATAACCTCCACAACGATGACGAAAAGAAAAGTATTAATAAGGAGGAGATGGAGATTGAGTTTGCCAAGGCGACGACGGTGCTGACGCTGTACGCGAACGGTCACGTGCTGCGTTGCATGGAACTCGTCCTGCGCTTCGGTTTTGAGTTGAACCTCTACGCGACCGGTGAGTTAATTCCCGTCTTGTGGTACTTAAACTTTACTTTACGCGCACAGGAACGCAACAACACAGGGCTCTACTTGCAGACCAGCTCTAGCGGGGTGTTGTCTCACATTCCAGAAATGCGGATTAATAAAAAATCCGGTTTGCCGCTGCACAACTTGGCGCTCACCACCCGGCAGGCGGGGTTGATGGACCCCGTCCGCATCGCGGAGCTCGAGGCCACCCGCACCCTCACAGACGCCGTCTTCATCTCTTCCAATTTATTCGAGTATAAAGGATTGATTGACCTCAGCAGTCCCCCGAAACACTCGTTGATTTCTTTGGAAAATATGTTTAACCATCGGTTCTTGAAGTATTTTATTCACGTCCGTACGCCGCAGTTTGCGCCCTATGAGACGTGTCTCGCCGCTAAACTCGACTTTAACACGCTTCACGTGCAAGACGATACTAATAAGGAAAAGAAGGAAGAGGCGATGGCGGCGAAGGAAAAGGAAATCTTACTGTACGCGACGCGCTCCAGCGAGCTCGCTCAACAAGCGGTATCGAGCAGCAAATCGATTTTAAATTCCTCCGTATTGAAAGACACCCCTCGACAGACGATTCTGAAGAAAACCTTAACGGAGCTGGAACGGACGGCGGTGACGTGTGCGGCTTCTCTCGCGGCGTTCGCGGTCGTCTGTGAGGAGGAAGAAAAAGATAAAAATAAAGAGAAGAGTACTGTGTCGGAGAGGTATGTCAGCCGTGTGGAGCAGCCTGGGGATAAAGGGCTTATCTGCTTCTCCTTCCGTAAAAAGTAATGTTTTATTTTTTTCTCTCTTTCATAAAAAATAAAAATAAAAATTAATAATAATAATAATAATACTAATACTATAGTATTCCTTTTTTTTTTTTGCAATTCTAACTCTCTTTTTTTTTTTTAATTAAAACACACAGAAAAGTCTCTTTTTTAAACAATTTTCTCATTAATAATTAAAGAAAAAAAATATAAAATAACTAAAATATTAGCGTTTTTTTTTTTATTTACACACATAAATGAAGATATATTTATCTACCTATAATTATAAATAATCCTACATTTGTTTTTTTAGAATTGCTTTTTTTTTTCGTTTGTTTCCCCTTTTTTTATTCTTCACTTTTGTATTTAAAAAAAAAAAATCACCTTTTTTTTTGTTTTGTTCTCCTTTTTTTTTTTTTTTCACAGTCTTACAGAATACACATTTCCTTTTTTTTAGTTAGAAACACAGTAATAAACCAAAAATAAAATAATAAAATAATAAATAATGTCTTCCCTCGAAGATGCCTCGAAGCTTCTCCATAACAAAAATAATAATAAATCGTTTTCTCTTTTCCAGTATCTTCAACGCCACCCTCACGTGATGAATGGTATTCGCTACGGCGCTTTAGGGTTTATCGTGGCAGTGCCGATACATGTATACTGGATCGCCTCTTTGATTGACACTTCCGGTAATTTAATTCAAGAACATCGCATGAACGTCAGTCGTTTACTGGCGTTGCTGCACGAACAGGAAGAAAAGAGTCGACTAAGACGTGATTATTATAGTATTTATGAAAAGAATAGAAAAAATAAAAAGAATAGTGCTTCTTCTTCTTCTCCTTCGATGTATGAGATTGAACAGGCAAGAAATAAAGAGTTGAGAAATATTATTAAAGAAGCAGAAACTCAAATGGTGACGTTGAATGAAAGCGGCAGGCGATTCAAGGCCTTCAAGGTGTATTAATTTTATTTTATTTTTTATACTCACAATGAATAATAATAATGAATGAAAAAACACAAACAAACATACAAACATAGGTTTGTCTTCACAAATTTTTTTTAAATGAATAGAATAATAATAAAACAACAACAACAACAACGGATTATTTTATTTTATTCACCCTCTTCCAAAAAAAAAAAAAGAATCAGTCACGAAAACACTCTTTGTAGTACCCTATTTTTTTTATTCGCTTCCATCTCCCCTTTCTTTTTTCTCTTTTGTTCTCTCTCTCTATATATATATATATTCCAAAGAAAATAAATAATAATAATAATAATAATAAATAATAATAAATAATAATAAATAAAATAATAAAAATGTCGACGATAGGAATACGTATCAGTCTCTTTAGTAAATACTTTTGCGGCGGTGCCGTTCTCAGCACCCTCTGCTGTGTCCGCCACTATCTTTATTGTCAGTCTCAGTCCACGGTGCAGACCCGTCTCTCCTTACAGAGGATGAAGGACGTCGCTCAGAGAGTCGAGGCGTTGGAGCATTATCTGGAAACAAGGAAACATATTTCGATCTCAAAATTAACGCGTAAGGCAGTAAGGGAGGGGGTGGTGGTGTTTGGCGAAGGAGAGAAACACGCGGGAGCTATCGTATAAAGGGGAGGATAATATATATATATATATATGTATTTATGTATTATTTATGGATGGATGGGTAAATATGTAAATTAAAAAAGGAAGGCGTTTTGGTAGTGCTGTTGTAGTATTTTCTCCTTTTCTCTTTCTCTTTCTCTTTCTCTCTTTATTTCTATCTTTTTTTTTAGGTTTTTTTTTTTCGTTTTCCCAACAATAACAACAACAATAATAACATCATAGATCTATTAAAAGGAATAATAATAATAATAATAATAATAGTAGATCGATAAAGATAAAATTATACACGTATATATATAAAACTATAAAGTTGTTTATTTATTTAGTTATTTATTTATTTTACTTATTATTGTTCATCGTTTCAGTAAATAAATAAAAATCCATTGATCAACTGTCAAAAACAAAAAAAAAAACAAAAACAAAAACAAAAAACTTAAAAAAAAGAACAATAAACAAACCATAATAATAACAGTATTTTTTTAAAAAAAGAAGAAAGAAAAGAAAAAAAATGGCTTCCCGTTTACTTCAAATCGCACGAATATATTTCTCTTTAGATGAGAATGAAAGAAATATTAATCCATCAAATAATAATAATAATAATAATAATGGTATGCCTTCCTCCTCCTTGAGTAGTAGTAGCAGTATCGGAACTCTCTCTTCTCTCTCCCTTTATATGAAGGACATGCATACACTGCTAGAGGCAACGTATTTAAATTCTTCTCGAGCCTACTCTAGAAATAAAAATAATAAAAATAATAAAAATAATCATAATCATAATAATAATAATAAACAGGAATTTCCACAACATAGTGTCTCGTATGCTTTTGGTTACGATCCAGTGTTAAATAGTTCTATGAATGTTACTGGAAGACTCCACCCCAACGATTTAGTCGATAATAATAATAATTATTATAATAATAATAATAATAATAAACAAGAAGAGTGTGCTTCTTCTCCTCTGTCTTCTTCTACAGAGGGCAATTTCTGCTATAAGGAACAAGAATCAAAACCATTCAATAATAACAATAATTATCATAATTATCTTAATAATAATAATCATAATAATGTTCAAAGTAAAAAGTTATTTAATTCACCTTACGCGTCCGTGTTTTCTAATTATAACTCTAATTTATTATTTAACCAACGATCCACACAAAATAATAATAATCCCTCGAATATTAATTTGTTTGTCTATTGTTTTAATCATTCTTCTGATTTTCAGTTACAAGAAATGATTTTTAATAATAAAATGAATACACAATTCAAAAAGGGATTAAAAATGATCGCTTCGTTATCCGTTTCACCAAATAATAATAATAATTTAAATATGAATAATAATTTAAATAATAATAATAATAATATGATTGATGTTTTGAATTATATTTTAACGACACTCATCGACAAGAAAAAGAATTACGAACTTAGTTTATTTGTTATTAAATACATGTTTAAAAATATAATAAAATCATTTTTTGAAAGAGAAAAACGGAAAGAAAACAATAATAATAATAATAAAAAAAAGAATAAAAGTAATAATAAGGAAGAAGGGAGTAGTGAAAGTGATAGTACAGAAGGCGACTATGAAGATGAAGACGAGGATAATAATAATAATAATAACGAAGAAGAAGAAACTTTAAGCCCTTATTTTAGTTATAATAATAATAATACGAGTACGAATATAAATAATAATAATAATAATAATAATAATAATAGTGATGCAGAAGAGGTGCACGCTGAGGATGGTAATTACTTTTCTTCCACTGGAGAAATTACTTTATTTTTTTTTAATTATTTAAAAAGAATTATTAAAAATTGCTCTACTTCTTTTGTTACTACTGCTACTGCTACATCCCCTCCTCCCTTTTCGGATAATAATAATAATAATAATAATAATAATAATAAAAATAAAAATAATTATAAAATGGTGCCGTGGGAGACTGTGGTGATGACGGTGCAAGTTTGGATCGAAATCATGGAAATCATATTAAATCATAGAACAGTGAGAATACAATCAAGAGATCAACGACGTCGACGAAGACAACGACAACAACGAAATAATAATAATAATAATAATAATAATAAAAGAAAACAAAATAAAAAACACCACTATAATAATAATACTAATAATAATAATAGTAATTATCCTTATTATTATTCTTCTCCTCCGCCTCACAGTAGTAATAATAATAATAATCATAATCATAATAATAAAAGAGAGACTTCGGTGGAGATGGAGGGGGGAGTTCATAATAATAATAATTATAATAATTATTATTATGCTGAAGAGAAGGAAGAGTACGACCAAATCATAAATTTACTAGAAGAATTTTTAAATATCTTTATTGAATTACTGGTCGAAACGAATAATGAAAGTGTAACTCGAATATACGAAATAGTCCAAAATAATAATAATAATAATAATATTTGGAAATGTGAATTATATAATAATTATCTCATTTCTTTCGTGGGCATCAAAACATTTATTAAATTGTTTCCTCTGTTAGATGTTTTATTAGCGGAGGATTATCCAAAATACGGCCATCATAATTTTAATTTTAATAATAACAATAATAATTATGAAAGTAATTTTAATGGTAAGAGTCCTGCAGGAAGTGTATTGGATCCTGAAATATTATTAATCAATAAAATGTCTTCCAATAATAATAATAATAATATTCACTGGATAGAAAATTTAATAGATCGTCATTATAAAGAAATTTTGCTGCTCGTATGGTCTGCCTTATTTTATTTGAGCTATAATCATAATCATAATAATAATTTAAATAATAATAATAATAATAATAATAATTTACCTCCTCACAGTAATGATGTAGAAGAGATTATTAAATCCCTTTCCGCCTCCACTCTGGAGGAATTATTTATTTATGCGTTAAAAAATAGTTACAATAATAATATACCGTCAATGTCAGTGTCATCGCCATCGCAAACGTCAACGCCTCTTTATTATAATAATAATAATAATAATAAATTGGAATGCGGTAATTTTTTTCACTATTCTTCTCGACAACAACAATTTATTTTACTACTACAAAACTTTTTAGCGTATAATAATAATCTCTGGCAGACCGCCACTGTACCTCCTAATAATAATAATAATAATAATGATAATGATAATAATAATAATAATAATCATAATAGTAATAATGATAATAATAATAATAATAATTTGAAATTTAATTGTAATGTGAATATAAAGGTGGAGGAAGAAGAGAAGGACTCTCCACTCCATTGTGCTT
Source organism: Angomonas ambiguus (assembly GCA_019695575.1). Classification (NCBI taxonomy): domain Eukaryota; phylum Euglenozoa; class Kinetoplastea; order Trypanosomatida; family Trypanosomatidae; genus Angomonas; species Angomonas ambiguus. The sequence goes on along the minus strand of JADNSB010000017.1, from coordinate 123,904 downwards.
CTCATTCTGTTGCTGCCCATCATCACGAAAGGGAAATAAATAATAATAATAATAATAATAATAATAATAATAATAATATACTACCACTGGTCATGAGAGGAAGTAGTCCTTCTCCCTCTACAGCTCCTACTACCGAACCCCAATACAAGCCCGAAGAAAAAAAGACAGAAATAAATAATAATAATAATAATAATAATAATAAAGTTCCTCCTCTCATTGACGTCCTTCGACAGCAAAAAGAATTGTCACCTCTTTCGTCTTCCACTTCACCAATGTTCGTACGTCCGCCGTTGCTAGTCACCAACTTGACATATCGATTTAATAATAATAATAATAATAATAATAATAATAATAAAGGAAAGAATAAAGTATTACATCTAAGTTACTATGACTGGTACTATGATCATTTAAAGCCGAAAGATCCTATAGATAATAATAATAATAATAATTATTTAAATAATAATAATAATAATAATAATAGTTTGGAGTTTTTATTAACATCATTACCAAAACCCTTTTTAGAAGAAGAAGAAAATAATAATAATAATAATAATAATTTATTCTGTTCCGTTTCTTTCACTTTTGGTGCCTTTCTAAACGCATTTAAACTTTGTAGTAAAGGAAAATGGAAAATAAAAGGAAAATCATCTCTTTTTAATAATAATAATAATAATAATAATAATAATAATAATAATAATAATAATAATAATAATAATAATAACGGGCAGCCCACTTCACAAGATTTGCCTTCGCCTATTTCTATTCCTGGCAAACCGCTTTCTTTTGATGCTGTATCTTCCTCCTCTCCTAGCACCAACACTACTACTACTATTGCTGCTGCTGCTGCTGACGACGACGACAGAAAAAAAGAAAAAGAAAAAGAAAAAGAGAGTAATAACTCATTAAATCCTCTTTCTCTAGGAAGGGAGGATAATAATACGAATAATAATAATACTAATAATAATTTTATTCCGCTCCTACAACACAAAGATTTTATGCCTTCTCCTTCTTCTTCACCCTTGGTAAACCGTAAGACAGCACCCCGTAATACAACTTCTTGGAGTAATAATAATAATAATAATAATAATAATAAATCGCAGAGACGACATTCACTTTCTGTTTCACTGCCTACTTCTTTAGGTATTATTCCCTTGATGCGTATCCGGTCAGCAGAGAATTTTAATTTTAATGCGAATACGACTAACAATACAATGAATCATGATAATTATTATAAGGATAATAATAAAGGCGTTCAGCTTTATTACTCTAACGACTATGTTGGCTATCGATTGAATTGGATGTGTAGCGGAGAAAATAAATACTATCACACCGTTAATTTATTATTTCTGCCTTGTGAATTAAATTATTATTCCCCCACTGAAACAGCATCCGCAACAGCATCTCGATGGAGTCCTTTTAATAATAATAATTTAGATAATAATAATAATAATAATAGAGGAGAGAGTACATCACTCTTGCCGTGTGATGGTAATAATATTGTAGTGATGAACAGTAACAGTTTTAAATCCCCTCTCCACCTTAAAGCTCAACTTTATTATTTTTATTCTTCTTCTTCGTCTTCTTCTTTATTTGCTTCATCTTCTGCTGCTGCTACTGTGAACAATCCGAGAAGCAGAAATAATAATAACAATAACAATAATAATAATGATAATAATATTTATAAGGATGATATAGATCCAGAGTGGCATCTCTTCTCTACAGAGAGCGTCAATGCAATACTGCCCTCCGCTCAACGATATATTAATATTATTCATACCTCCTCCTTGTCCGTTGATGGGAAGGAGGAGGAAGAAGAAAAAGATAATAATAATAATAATAATAATAATAATTTAAATAATAATAATAATGATGCTAATAATAAAGGTACTGCAAGAGTGCTCTCCCTTCCTCCTTCCATGGAAAATGAAAGCGGAGAGGCGACGACGGTTGATAATAATAATAATAATAATAATAATAATAATAATTATAAAAAAATAAACAAGTATAACGTTCCGCCTTTACAGTCGGTGGAGCCACTTTCGTCCATCTCTCCTCCGCAGGATACAGTAACACCCACCACACCAGACACTCATAATAATAATCATAATCATAATTATCGCGAGTTTGAGTTCTGCTTGGATTTTTTCTTGCCAGTAGAGGTGGTAAAGAACACTCTGACTTCTATGAATCCATCAATACAGAAAAGGAATAATAATAATCATAATAATAATAATAATAATCATAATAATAATCATAATAGTAATAATAATAATAATAATAATAATAATAGTAATAATAATTATTTATATTATTATTATTACAAATTGTTGCCGCTTCTTTTTCAGTTTTACGGAGAGTTTATTCCGCTAAAAATAGCCATAAAATTATTTCAATTATACTATAATCAAATCTCCAAAACGTTTTCTTCTCTCTCCTCCCATAATAATAATAATAATAATAATAATAAGGAAATAGCAGCAGAAGTGACACTGTATTTTCTGCTCTTCTTTTCCTCCTTTATTCATTATTATCCATCCCTTTACGTGAACTTACTAGAGACAAGAGTGTACCCTCTCCTCCTACAGTCCTTTGAATACACCAACCAACTTTACGACGACGACGAGGAAGAAAATAATAATAATAATAATTATTTATTACATAAAGTATATAAAGCGAACACCACGTTAATGGCTACTATTTCACTCGTTTGCCATAACGCGCCTTTGAGAGAAAAGAATAACACGGCAGGTAGGGCTCACTCTATTTTTGTGAACCTCGTCATTACCGCCCTTCATACGTTTCCATTTAAGCTACCTCCTCCGTATCACAAAAACAATAACCTTAATAACAATAATAATAATAACCTTAATAATAATAATAATAGTAATAATAATAGGGACCCTCGAGCTTTTTTATTGACTGGATTGGATTGTTTTTCAATCATGTTCTCTATCAGTCGGGTTATTCCTCAGATGGATTTCTTCATAGAGAATTATCTTATACGCCATATCGCAACCGTGCTCTCCGTCCAGCCGCAGTTTACCTCTTATTATCATCAACATCATCATTCTACAAGGTGTATCCAACAGAATAATAATAATAATAATAATGCAGGAGGAGTGGAACAGGCAATTCACTATGAAGTACGGAATCAAAGTTTTGTCAACTTTTCTACCGTACCAGCTCCTTGGTCGCCTAGCTCTCAGACCCCTTCTCAGTGGCACCGTAATAACCGTCCCCCACCTGAAAATAATAATGAAGAGAATAATAATAATAATACGGATCCAGAAGTGAATAATGAGACGACGACATCAAATTATCATCATCATAGTAATAATAATAATAATAATAATAATAATATTCATTTAATTTATTTACTGGAACAAATTGCCGATCGCATCTTTGTGGAACAGCAACAACGTCTTTGTTTCTTAATCTTTCGTCTCCTTCCACACTACTGGCGGCATGTTGCAAACTTTATTTTGGAGTTTATCGCGCCATTATTTTTTTATCATCCTAATACTGTGCTACGATACGAAAGTATCACCACGTGTTTAGCGTTGATACTAACCGACTGTGAGAGAGATCGCTTTGCCTATGAAGAAACCAGTAGGGGAGAAGTTCCCACTACTACCACCACTGGTACTAGTGCTAGCCATCCTCCTTATAAACGTAATAATGAGGAGGAGAGTATAACGTGTGCGGCGGCAGGTCAGCTGTATCGCACCACGACCGCCGCTTTTCGTATTCTTCCTACGAGTAGTGCTGCTGCCTTCTCCTCCTCCTCCGCCAGCAAAGGTAATAATAATAATAATAATAATAATAATCAGTTAAACACGTTAGAGGTGTCGGTGGTGCATCCTACCAAGCATATGCACGCGGGTACGTCTCATCTAAATACCATGAAAAAAGTGTTGCATTTACTGGTCAAAATTTCAATCTCCGACACGGATACAACCATACGGACGAAAATTATTTTATTTTTCAAAAACATTTATACCCATCAGTGGTTATACCTTAAGGAATTCATCTTAAATTCTTTTCTGGTGCTGTACTACAACTTTGGAGAAGAAGGAAACGACGACACCGTGGAGGGAGAAGAAGAAGGAGGATGGGATCCTTCTTCTTCTACGCTTCCAAATAGAAGTAATAATAATAATAATAACGATAACAATAAAGAGGAGTGGAATAGTTTTCAAACCCGTCAACGGCAAAAGAGTGGGTTACATACGAGAATTCAGTGTGTACGTATCCTTCGTCAACTTGCTCCGTTAAACCCCCCTTTACTCTACTCCAAACTGCGTTTATTATTGTTGGAGTTGTTAAGTGAGATGACGAGCATCATTGATTATGAAAAGCGGCTTTGGCGGTTGTTGCAGTTGCATTACTATCAACAACAGCAACAACAGCAACAGCAGCAAGAAGAGGAGCGACAACGACACCGGGATTCGTTCCAAGACCCGAAACGTTCTTTTAATAACGTAAATACGGGTAATAATAATAATAATAATAATAATAATAATAATAATCCCTACTCCTCTCCAAACAGTAACAGTAGCAATACGGACACTGCCGAAGACGATATCCAAAACAACCATAATAATAGTAATAATAATAATAATATGGACTTTATATACGGTAGTAGTATGGGCGGAGAAGAGATCTCGTCGGGCTTTCCTCGTCGTCAAAAACGTTATCTACGCATCCACTCGGAGCATATTTCACTGTTGGCTCTCCTTACCACCATACTCGCCCACTCCACGCCACTGTATTTAAATAATATTTTACACTTGTTGTACTCCATTTTGTCTCTCTCCGCGTTAAAGAGCGAAAGTAATGTGTTGATGCAACGTCAGACGACCTTTTCCACAACAGCAGCATCATCTTTTTCTTCTTTTCCTCCGTCCGCGGCTGCCATGAATGACTTCTACGGCGGCGGTAACTCCGCCAATAATAATAATAATAATAATAATAACAATAACAGTAATAATAATGAGTGTTATCGTCACTTTCTTCGCACTGTGGTGGATAGTTCGGAAAACAAAGAGGAGGATAGTAAAAACAACAACAACAATAATAACAAAAAAAAAGTTTCGCAGAACATTTTGGAGTATATTAAAGCGAATGATATTTATTCTTTTCAAAACTTTTTAAGTTCCTACTCCCCGCAGTTGACGTCGAATGTTTTAAAGTTACTGATCTCTCTTTCACAGGATTACTTAATGAGTAGCACCAACGCGACGGCTAATACTAATAATAATACTGGTGGCGGTGCTGCCAACAACCCCAGCAGCAGCAGCACTAATAATAATAATAATAATAATAATAGTAATATTAATAGTCACATTGTGGAGCGGTTTTTATTAATGGATAAATTTTTACCGCTCATTGCCAAACAGTTAATACTGTTACGCGACGAAACCAATCTAGCCGATAATAATAATAATGTGTATAATAATAATAATAATAATAACCCACCCCCTCAAGAGTCTTACGATTCGGTCCATCCTTCTTCTTCCACTCCCGCTGGAGAGGAAACTTCAGCAGCAGCAGCAACAGAACAAAGAGAAGTTTCTCAAGGGCCTCATCACCTCTCTGTTGAAAACGCAGATCTAGAAGCGAACACGATAGTAAATGTATTGGATCCCACTGCTCCTAATAATAATAATAATAACAGTAGTATTAGTCCTGCACATGTTACGGCTGTTCCTACCGATATCAGCAACTTTCTCCGAAATAATAACAATAATAATAATAATAGTGTTTTCAAAACAGATGACGGAAATGAATTCAGTGTGTTTCAGTATGAAGATGAAGTGGAGCAGTTTATTTCGTTTACCGGTTATCCTAACCCTTTAGTGTGGTTGAGAAGGATGATAGAGACAAATCAAAGAAACCAACCGAATCATAATAATAATAATAATAATAATGGTTCTTTTGATTTCCCCAACATGACGTTAGCCGTTACGGATCTTTACACAATGATGGTAAATGACTCCAAGACGACGCCCTATAATTTATTGAGTCGTCGTCTTGGAGATCCCCACCACGACCACCACCACTCTTTCCATCCTTCTTCTCCTTCTGCTGCGGCTTCTCGTCAAGGAGGAGGCAGTCATAAAAAACAGTGGGGAGGAGCGAAACAAAATTGGGGGCTTTCTTATGAAGCATCGTTGATGTTTTATGATAGTAATGACGACGAAGACGGGGATGGTGAGGATGATGATATAAACGATAACAACGACGGCGATGGGGGCCGAGCGAACATGTTAGGTCGCTTCTATAAAGGAGAAGAAAGCCAATTATTTTACGGACGTCAACAGCGTCAGATCGAGAACCATAACTACAATGATAATAATAATAATAATAAAAATGAGAAAGGCAGTCCGCATCCTAATCGAAAGACCTCTGGTAACTCCAATTTTTATAACAATCAAAATATTTTGAAGGACGACGCCGAAGGAGCAGGAGGCGAGAGGAATGCTAATAACATGGAGAACAGCAATAATAATAACCACTCGGAGGACACCGACTCACAAAGTGGGCGCCTACCACTGCGTTATAATAAACAACCTTACCACCCTGCCAAGGAGGCAGATGCTGGGTTGGAAGGAGGAGGAAACAGTAATAATAATAATAATAATAATAATAATAGTAATAATAAGAATAATAAGGACAGTTCGTTTTTCGAAAACCCACAAGGAAGCAGCAATAATAATAATAATAATAATAATAGCTGCAACAGTGCCCCTCAGTCTAAACTATTTCGCGATATTCAGTTACTCTTTGTTCTACGTGCACTACAGTGTGTGATCCAGGCGGGGGAGGTGTTTATGAACTCGCCTTTTATTTTCGAAGGATTTAATAATACTAATAATACTAATACAGGGTCGTCGTCCAGCGGTTTTTATGCGTGGAACTCTCAGAATCGCTACGGCACTCGTCTTCGTCGAGCCCCACCGCCTCGTCATCAGGATAACGACGACGCGAATGAAGGAGGAGATGCAGGCGGCGCCTACTCCTTCTCTTCTCCAATGGAAACGCTCAACAACAACAATGTACTTCAAATCCTACAAGAGATTTACCGTTCCGATTTTGCAGAAGATACAACAAGTACTAGTTCGAGTGGTGGTGGTAGTACGGGTGGCGGTGGTGGTGGTAATCATAATTGGAACAGCGCGAGTGGCTTTTATTATGATGTGGATGATTATTGGAGTTCAGTGGGAGGTTTGACAGGCGGGGGTGTTCTGTCCCATACTAATAGCTGTTTCGGAGATGCACAGAGCAACTTTATTAAAAATAATTATCCATTGTTGTTTTTTATCTTTCAGAAGAAAATGTTTTTCGCCATTCAGCAACTCAATTTGGTGATTCATTATTTGCATAATTTACTGTACAAGAAGAAGCCGTTTATTTCATCCATCTCGGCAGTGTTCATCTTAAAACTACTGGGGTATATTCACAATATGGAAGCCCTTCAGTATGCGAACAATAGTAACAGTGGCAGTGGTAATAGTACCAATAATAACAACAACAATAAAGACTACAACAACAACAATTCCATTTTGTTATTCCGACGTCCAGCAAACCTTTTCGCTAGTTTACCGCTCCTGTGCTTTTACGTTCACAATTATAATCAATACCACCAAAGTGACTGGAACCCCTCCCCCTCCCCGCAGTCTTTATTAACTGGCAATGGACTTCCGTTAAGTTATTATGCTTCCGAGTCTTCGCATCTCCAACCACCCTCCCAAAACGGTCCGTTTTACTACCGAGAAAGACGAAACGAAGCCAACTACTACCAGCACATTTATCAAAACATCATCTACTTGAACCAACGGTACCGCCACTCTAGTAACAGTGGTGGTGGTGGGGAGGAGAGTCTTTCTCAAAGGAGGAACTTATCGGTAGGAAATCAGTATCACTTGCATCCGTTTCTATCCAAGGTGATCGCTCACAGCGCGGTGACGGAGGATGTCACCTCTCTCGATGCCGCCTCGCTGCACCCGACGACGACGGACAGTGGTGGTGGTGGTGATGGAGAGAAGGATACCAAGTCGATTGTAGATCCAATCTTTCGACTACACGCGAAGGGTTTACCACTCTCCAGCAGCAGCGAATCCCCCTACTACTACTGCGAGAGCAAGACACCTCACAGTATAGAGTCTTTTGGGAATAAAGCGGAGCTGACACTCTTTGCGTACAAACAGCTTTTCCACCCGTTTTCGTCCTTCACGATCGATCTCTTTCCAGACTTTATCGTGCGATCGTTGTTGTGGCTGTTTTCGAACTTTTTAAATGGCTTGTCGACTCACTTTTTCAACGTGGATGCCCTTTCTAGTTTGTTTGTTTCCCTCTTTACCATTATGAAGGACACCACCGCCTGTCTCCATATTTCGTTGTACTTGCCCGTCTTGTTGCGTATTGTGATGGACTTTTTTTCGTCCGGCAGAGAGTTTTTCCCCTCGATTGCGGCACCTTTGGCTTCCTTTTCGACCGCAGGTTCGACAAGTCAGGGCCCCCCTTCCTCCTCCTTCCGCTCTGCATTCCCTGGTACGAAAACCAACCAACAGAATAACAATAACAATAAGAACTATAACAATAATAATAATAATAATAATAATAATAATAATTATAATAATAAGTATAAACGCCCCCCCTCTGCGAATTATTACTACTACTCTGGTAACATGAGCGGTAACGACGCCTTTCAACAAAGTTTATTTTCTCTGACGCTATCCCCCTTGCAGGTGGGGGCTATTAAAGGCTGTCGTCCACTTTTATTAAATTTAATATCAGAGCTGATCATGGTGTTCCCTAGAAGTGCCATTTCAGTCTACGTCGAGACCTTTTTAGCCTTGCTGGAGCGAACGTGGGATATCCTTCTTTCTTCGAATCAAACCCCTCAGCAGAGTAAAAGCAATCCACACCTATTCCCTTTACAGTATCCTAACAGTGGGAAGGCGAGCCATATGGCCTCCGCCGCCGCCGCCGGCACCACCACTGCTGTAACGGGGGTTGCTGCTGGTGCTGCTGGTACCAGTAATAGTGGTAGTGCAACGGCGGTTGGTGCTACCGCTCCTACGAACAGAAATCACTTTATGGGGGTTCACTACACGCCGCTGGAAGGGACGAGCCGAGCTTGGTTTTCACAGTTTCTATGGTGGATCGACTACACCTCCGACGATCTACAATACTACTACCCCACATCGTCCACGTCTTCCTCCTCCCACCACCATCACCACACGTCTGCTGCTCCACCTCGATCTCCTCCCGCAAACGCTAACCGGCTGTTATTTGAACCGTTCTTGTACCTCTTGCAGTCGCTCTGTCACAGTATGCCGGAGTTGCTTCAACGTCAGGAAGGAGAAAAATACATGCTACGAATGTTTTCCATCTTGTACGATTATAATTCCTATAACCACTACATTTTGTTGTTAAAGGCGGCTTCGGTGCTTCAGAACCGTAATCATAATAATAATAATAATAATAATAGTATTCATAATAAGGAGGAGGAAGGGGAGGGAGGGGTGTTCCCTCGAACGCGCCCCATCGCAGGAGAAAAGGCGAAAAATCGAAATAGAGAAGATGAAACATCGCCGTTTTCTCTCTCCCATTTACTAAAGTGTATTCGGACCCAAAGTAACGTGTTGGAGACGCTCAAGACGTTGCGAGTGTTAATGAAGCACAACTCGGTCACCATCACCTGTCTCAACATTGCCTCGCTGCTGATCAAGGAGGGAAATGCCTTTGTAAACACTACAACCGGCTCTCCTTCGGCTTCCTCCTCCTCTTCCTCCCCCGACAAGGTTCACATTACGGACTACATCATCTACGAAAAACACTTTTATCTTTCCCTGTTGAATCAGCAAATGTTACACTGCTTGTACGACTACCTCCCCTACAGCAACCTCCTCCACGTCTCCAACTCCCTCGTGAAGAACCTGCTGAGTCGGTTGCACCACCTCGCCACCATTCACCGAACGGCACTGGAGGAGGTACTTTTGTTGCGTCATGAACCGTCTCCTTCCTCTCCTAAAGGGAAGGTGGAAGGGGACACGGTAAAGGAGCTGGCACAGCTAACGCCGGAGGAGAGAGAGGAATTGGAGTGTGAGCTTATTGCGCTGCGGGCGGAGCAATCTTTTCATGGGCTACACCCTTACGACGACAATGGCGAGAACATCAACGACGACGACGGGTACGGTAAACCGTCACCAGCTCCTCGTTCGGCGGAGGAGGATATTAGCTATGGACGGCGTCTTGAAGCGTTTCGGTGGTGTGAGCAGTCCATTCTGTTAACCATGTTCTTGTACAAGGAGGAGACCAACGTCTCGAGCGCGACGACGGTGAGTGTGGAGCGTTACTTTCCGTTTTATATCTTAGAGGACGAGCGTCAGTACTATGGCGAAGAGACGGTCGAGGGAGCCGCCTCCGAGGAAGCGGCGGCAGCGTCGTCCACCATGTCCTCCACCTCACGGGCGGCACCGAATAATAAACACTACCGCCCGGTTACCTCATGGGAGACACCCTCCGAGACAGAGTTCTTGGGGTTGTTGTTTTACTGTTTCGCCAAGCGCCGGTCAATGGAGATACGAAAAGACGTGGACGGGGAAGACGGACCGAAAGGGGAGAGCTCCCCAACCTGTTGCATCTTCCAGCGTCCTATTGAGGAATACTTGTTGTACCGCTTCGGGGAGCAGAGCGCTGTGTTGACCTTTTACCGTGCCCTGTGTTCCGATTCCTACTCGCTCCTGACGAAGCGGGAGACGATGATGGGTCCGAGAGCCGACCACACCTGGGCCCCTCCCTCCCCTTCTCCTTTTGCGGATCCATCGGGTTCGCCATTGGACCTCTACGAGCAGGAGGACACCGTTATGAATTTACTGTTTCAACCCACTCGTGTGTCGGTCTCCCCCCATCGACCGGTGTGCGGGGGCGGTAGCCTTTACCATTCGGACAAGGAGGGCGATGGACGGGGGAGCCTCGTGAGCCGAACACGGCCCAATAGTTTGGGGGGCGCCGTGCCTTTTACGAGGTTCACCAAGGACCATAACGAAACCTCGTCCACCATCTTTTCCTACCCGTCGTCGTTTAACGTGATGCAGTCCTCCCCTCTACCGCCCTTCGTGGGTCGTCGCAGTGGAGACTACCATCCCCCGTCTTTTCACGACTCCAGGGACAACCATGGCCATGGCCATCTTTTGGGGGAGCCACGAGGCTCGAACGCCGCAGAGCGTACCAGCACTCCCATGACGACGGTTACCACTGCAAGTAATACGACGACTCCCACGAATAATAATAATAATAATAATAATAATAATAACAGTGCAAGTACAATTACGTATCAAGTAACTAGTTTGTCGACTTTGTTAAAACGGGGTACAAATTCGAATGCGGAAAGTAATAGTAGGAGTAATCGTCCACCGAGCAGTCATAGCAATCGCCACTTCTCTGGGAATCTACTCTCCCCCGTTTCGTTACTGTCGCCCTTGGGATTGGACTTTTCCTCGTCGAGCAACATTAATGTAACCCAACAGCAGCAGCATCCTCCTCCACACTCTCCACAACTGAATAACAATAATAACAATAATAATAATGCTTTGACACACTCCTTCTTTTTAGCGAGTGGGATGGAACCGGCGGCGTTCGCGTCAACGGACGGCGGTGGTGGAAGAGACTCTCTCTTCATGTCTCGTCGTCTTCCAGGCGTGTCTACGCCTTTGTTATCTCCGCCGCCTACTACTGCTGCAACGGTCCACAGCGATAACCCTCCCTCCACCCCACACCTACCGGGTAGCGTGAGCTATAATGTAGTGCATTACGGCGACTACGCTCACTGGATCGGCCCTCAAGGAAGCGTCAGTAACGTGTTGAGTAATAATACTAATCATAGTAATAATAATAATAATGATAATGATAATAGTAATAATAATAATAATGCGGAGCTTTCACCTGTGTCGAATCAGCATTCTTTTGCGTTACCACCGCCGTATCAGAGTCTGAATAGTAATTTTAGTAGTGTCATGTCACCCGGTACAATGACCAACAATAATAATAATAATAATAATAATAAGACAGCCACCCCTTTATTGGTACCTTATAAAAGACCTTCTCATGTGAATCATCACCATCAGCATCAACAAGGGTTTCCTAATCCACCCACTCATCATCATCATCATCAGCATCAACATCATCATCATCATAATAATAATACAAATGACCAACATCCACTCTACAGTGATAACAATTCCACTAGACAAGAGAACGACGCGTTGCATAACTTTTATAAAGAGGAGGAAGACTTGCTGTCGGTGCTGGCGAAGGAGCTAGAGATTCGAGCCAACCACCACAGCATGGATCCTCATGAAACCGCTGCATCACGTCGTCGAGGCGCTGGACACCAGGAGCCCGCCGCCGCTGCCGATAAAAAAGAAGAGGGGGAGAGAGCGGACAAGTACAGTTTCAAACTGGAGGATATGTTAAGAGAGGCGGAAGAGCAGGACGACACCATTGACGTTGGCGAGGACGAGGAGGGGATTCACCACTCCCCGAGCGGAAGAGAAAAGTCCGAAAACCTCGCTGGGTCTGGCACCTCCTCCTCTTCCTACTCCCTCCTCAACTCCCCCCTGTTGTACCTATTTCAAGAGCATCGGTTCATCGGTAATCAGTATGTCAACTCGAGCGCCAATCGGAACAACTCCGCGGTCAACAACAGCATCTCCAACGAGTGGCTGGTGTGGTTTCAAAACTTTGTGCTCTGCCTTCTCGACCACCATGAGAGTCTTCCTCCTTGTGTGAACATTGTCACTTCCTATCTACTTTGCCGCCACCACCACCCGTATGGAAATAGTGGAGGGAATACAACAATGGCTGCGGGGGGTCTGGCGTCGGTGCTCGGTAACCCTTACGGCTCTTACCAACAGTACTGTACTTCGTATCTATCTCAGTACGAGTACGCCCCTCGCCCCACTAGTCCTCTACCCACGCAGCAGAGGGAGATGGCAGAGAGGACGGTCGAGGAGGAGGAGGAGTACAACCAGTATAACTTCTCTGACTTTGGTCCTCAAGAGTTATCCTCTAGAGAGAGTCTTAGCGAAAACAGCAGCAGCGGCAGCAGTAAGGAGAATGTCAGTAACCGTCGTGTGCATTATTCCTACTATCCTAGCGACCAGTCCGCCGGTTCCACCCCTCCCCCGCAACACACGTCGTCGAACCCAGAGAGGAAAAACGGCCCTGGTGGTCGTGGTCATGGGGGTGGTCCTGGCCCTCACCACCGCTCACAGCGTCTTTCTCGGTCTCAACTACGTCACTACATTAAACAGCTCCGGGAAGAAAAATACGACTTGAACAACTTTGATTTGTTATTTCAAAACAACATCATCGCGATTTCCTTCTTATCCTTTTTAATGTATCAGAAAGACTCGGATGAGCTGCTTCGTTGGCTAAAGGCGATTCATTTGTTTTACTACTATCACCCCCGTCCTCACCACCACGACGCCAGCGTCTTTGACGACCAACACGGCGGTAGTAGCGCATCGGGAGGAAAAGCCGATCCCCAACGCTCCCGCCGTCCTCCGTATGGAAGAGCGGCCGTCCCTCACCGCATCGCCTCTGAGCTACTGCGCATGGTGCACCTGTTACTGCTCTTTGCCCCTTCCTTATTTTCCAACTCGGTGCTTCATTATATTATTTATCCACTACTTCTGAATACGAAGGTGAGCGCCTCCTCCTCCTCCTCGACTCTCCACGCGTCGTTAAATCGAGGGACCCTGACGGTGCTGGCGAAGCGGGCGTCAGACCCCCCGACCGCGGTTTACTATTTGGAGAAACAACTACGAAAGTATATGTTGCTACACAAACAGCATCAGCAGGCCCCACCCCACCGCAGGGCTGGGAGGAAAAAGAAGTCCCCGGATGCAACCAAGGCGCCGAGGGTTCTTCTCCAAGGTGAATCTTCTCCGCCTCTGGTATCGCTGACCTTCCACCAACACCCCACCAACACCACCATGACTACTAGCAGTCTGGGCGCGTCGGAGAGGGACAGTAGCGAACGGTTTGATTCTCTGTCTTACTTGGTGCAACACTATACCGGTCTACCGCCGCCCTCAGGAGGAAGCGAAAACCACCATCACGATCACAAGACGTTGCCTTCCCCTAGTAGCCATGAGGCGTCTGTTACGACGACTACCACCACACCAAAGGCCGGTGGGAAACCCCTTCCCTCCTCGTCCACAGCGGCACCAGCCAAGCCGGTCATTCCTGAGTGCTTTGACATTTTTATTCATCCCGAGTTTCGAAAACGATTCTTCGGCACCGCGGCGGACACCTCCGCTTCACCACGGTACACGGAGCTAGATATGGATAGTCTTATTCGTTATATTGACGTACTAGAGGACCTACAAGACCCCTTCACGTATGCCCCTTTGTTTTACTACTACTTCCCACTCCAAAAGCTACTGACCAAGTTGGATGACCAGTCATACTTTGATTCCGAGGAAGACGAGAGCGAAGAGGAAGAGGAAGAAGAAGAACGAGACGAAGAACACGCAGAAGGACACAATAAGAAGAAGAAGAGAACAAGTGTTTCAGCCCCTAAGTATGGCTTGGACCGCTCGCTGTATGTGCTGGCGAATCCCAAACGTTTGACCGACTTGCAAGCGATATCGGAAAAGTTTTTCTCTCCGGTCTTGCTGGAGTTTTTATATTTCCAGAGCGGTGCCGCACGCAAGTACCTCTCCCTCTATCCTAGTCTATTTCAATCTGTGGAAAGAGGCACCACACTGTCTTCTTCCTCGGAGGAAATGAATAACGAGCGAAGGGGAAGGGATACACAGGTGGTCGTTTATGAAGAAACCGTTATTAAAGGAGCAATGCGAAGTTATGTCAGTCATTACAACTTTGAAGCAGCGTTGCGTCTGTGGAAGAACATTAAACACCAACAGTTTTACCGAAGCACCATCAACCAGTACTACTCCTACGGCGAGACCGACGGCGATGAAGGCAACAACAACAAGACTACGTCGCGAAAAGCCAAAACGTTTTCAGTACCGATTAGTATCATCAACTACGCAGCCATTGCCGCCGAGGCACTCTTTGAGTGGGAGGAAATCGAAGAAATCTCTCTCCTCACGTTAGATATTCTTAACGACTCTCATGGAAAGGCGGCCCTTCCGTTTCCACTCTCCCCCACCGCTGGCGAGGAGGGTACCACCAGCAGGCGAAGAGGTGCTGCTCGAGAAAAGGAAGCCAACCTCGATGCCTCTCTGTTACTATCGCAGTTGAATGGAGGGGGCGCGGCGGCGGGAGGAGAATCCCGGCTGCTACGAGACAGCACGGCCGCCAGCGAGGCTAGCTTTTACTTTTCCCAAGAGGGAGGGGAGGCGGGCGAGGAGAATTCTTCTCTGCGCTCCGCCGCGCCTCACGCCCACCAACACCACCACGGCGACCACCACCGCTACTCCATCAACCGTCATAATAATATTTCCATGGAGAATCAACTAAAGCTGTTTATGAGTGCCTCTTTTTACCTCACCCGGCATCAGTTTGTGGAAGCGAAGGAGCTGATTTCTAGTGTACGAAACAATATGATCAGCAATTATGCGATTTTCTTCACCGAGAACCAGCGCGCCAAGAATGATTTTCACTCCTTGTTTCTTCAAATAACAGATCTGGAAGAGGTGATCTCTTCCATGGAGGAGAACCACTCGCTTCGATGTCGAGAGGAGGCAGCGGAGGAGCGGAATAATAATAACAACAATAATAATAATAATAACAATAATGCTGCAGAGAGAGGCACAGGAGGACCGACACACCCTTCGTCGGACCCGGAAAAGAAGGGGGGCACAGGGGTGTCTTTCATTGGCTATCAGCGAGAGGTGCTTTATCCTCTAGAGGGGGAATACTACAAGTCCACCACTATCCGAAAGTTGTACCACATCGTTTCCCGACCGCTCCCACCGACCTTCTCCATCCTGCAACGCTTCTTGATCATCTCCCTTCGCTTTTCCTTCTCCCCACTGTACTGGCAACTTCACAACATCTTCGCGGTGTGTGATGTGATGGAGAAGGAGGGGTACCCGATGCGAGCCGCGTCCGCTCTACAGCACTATGAAAGTTACCACAATCCACTGCACTACCGACACAACGGTGACCACCACAACGTCCACGGAGCGGTGAAGGGAGTTGGCGCTTCCTCTACGCATCCAAAAAAGAATGTCCTTTTGAGTCACGAGGAGGAGGAAAGTTACCGATTCTTTCAACAAGAGTTATTGTTGGAGAAGTATCGGTATTTGATTCGAAACTTTAACGCGACGGAGGATTTGACGCTCTTGTACGCCTCCATCACGACACGACTTCGACGGGATTTGTACTTTACGAAAGAGGATGCACTCCGTTCCACGGAGGAGAGCTTAATCAACAAATCGATTATTTTTAACAACGTCTGCGGAGGTGACACCGACTACAATAATAATAATAATAATAAAACGGTAATGATGTCCGCGGAGGAACTGGGGGATGAGACGGACCCCAAGCGAAGTGTACTTTCCAAGTTTCAGTTGGAGTTGCTACTATTAACGGTTTATTGCCGACGACGCATCAACCATCTTTCCTTTTCAAAAACAGTGATCGCGTCGTCAGGTCACGCAGGGGGTGTCTACAACAGCTATAATAGTAATAATAATAATAATAATAATACTATTCAGTTGTTTTACAACAACAACAAAAACATTGGCTCTATGTACTTGTATTATTCTTCCTCCTTTGCACAGGGGTTAAACCGCTCCTCTTCGTATTATTATCACCCCAGTCGGACCGAGGTCAACCCTCACTACTACAGCGCGTTGCATTCACCTCTTCGATACAGTTCCGGCACGAAGACCACACATGGAGAGGGAAACAATGCCGTTTCTGGCAATACCGTGCAAACACTAAGTAGAGAAGTGAGCTTTGCATTTAATCCTCACAGTAGCAATAATAATAATAAGTCGGTTGGCTCTTCCCCCACCACTCCGTCCGGTACGACGACTAACCTCTTCCAGCGTTTCTCTGGCACCAGCCCCACCAAGCCCCAAAAACCGTTCACGTCCCCTAGTGCAACGAACCTTCACCAGAATAATAATAGTAGTACAAACGAAGAGGAAGAATTGACGGCGGAGGCGGCACTGTTGGCGGAGTATTATCTGTTAGAGAAGGCACTGAGTCTGTCAACCGTCGTTCCTCCTAGCTCCCCCTTGTTTGCTTCCTTCACCCCCCACTCTCGACACCGCCGTGACACTCGTGGCAATAACTACTACCCCCCCACCTGGCGAGAGATTGGACTGCTGTTGTTCGATATTTGTGTTGCCATGTTGGAGGAGTATAAGGTGACCCAGGATGAGGAGACGTTTTATAACTTTGTGGTGCAAAGTGAAAAAGCGGTCAATGGACTTCAGAAGGCCGCGCTGCTGTGGTCGGGAGGGGATATCGATGTGGACGGTTTTGCCAAAAGCCCCCTTAATAATAACAGCAACACCGCCTCCGCCTCCGTCCCTTCCTCTTCCTTCTCTCCGTATTTTAACGTTTCGTCTACTACGACACACTACCGAAATGGAGGAGGAGGACTAGGACCTTTTACCTCCATCTTTAAAAAGCGACAGCGACACACCCGCACCACCCTCCCTAGCATTCATCTACTGCTGAAGAGTTTGTATCTGAGTGTGTTGGTGGAGAACGAGTTGGAGATTTTCGAGCAACAATGGGAGCTAAAAGAAAAGGAAGCGTCTTCCACTTTCTCCTCTCAGCCGCCGCAGATGATGACAACGACGACGACCAAGACGACGACTACCACCGCATCAAACGAAAAGGGGGAGATAAAAACTGGATCCGTCCACCCCCCTGGGAAAAGCAGCGATACTACCTCCGCTTCCAAAAAGAGATGGAAAGGATTCTCCATCTCGGCTGGACTGGAGGTGCTGGAGTTCTACAACCCCTCCTTCTTACCCTTATGGGCAGCAATGGCGCCCCTTTTGGTGGGCTATGCACTCCGTCAGACCGATACCGATGCATTGAATCATAATAATAATAATAATAATGCGAACCGTAGTAATGTAGTGGCGAGTGCCAGTACTAGTAAAAAGTTATTGGATATTCTGCTCGTTCTCTGTAAAAACTCCGACTTGTTTCTTTATCAGATGGTGTACCACCTCATTGCGGCTCTGGAGCATCCTTATTACAACCACGTCGATGAAGAAAAACAAGAATGGATGGGGAAGTCGTTAGGAGCGGAGGAAGAAGAAGAAGAGGGAGAAGCAGCAGAGAGGGGAAGGAAAGGCTTCAGGACGGACGGAGTGGAGGGCGACGATCAACATCCACTCTCTATTTCCTCTTTTGCGTTACAAAAATTGGCCTTCTTGAGTGACTCAGCGAAGGAAATTATCTCCGAGACGCTTCGAGTGACCGTCTTTGTCGACCCACATTTCTTTTCCCCCGCCTCTGCAGAAGGAGGAAGAGGAGGATGGAGAAAGAGATCGGAAGGGGGAGGTGAAACCCACAAGGACACGTATACGACAACGACTGCCGCCACCACCAACAACGAACCTTATTATAATAACCTCTATTTGGAGTTGAGGAGTGGGGCGGCCAAGGTGCCAGCTCCGCTGTGGGGCTTGCCACCATCCTTGGCACTACAAGGATTCAATCCCTGTAACAATACGACCAACTACGCCAGGCAGCACTACTTCGCGACCACCACCACCTCGGCTAGTGCATCGCACTCGCGGGGTAGACGGGGGGCGACAAGCGCCAGAAAGAAAAACCACCCGAGTGGGGCGTTCGAGGAGGAGGTGCGGCGAATGGCACTACTCCGCCCGAGTCACCTGCAGCGGTACCGCCGCCACGCCGCCGCGGTTCAAAGAGAGTCTCTCCGCAAGTCCAAAGAGAACGATCCACTTCACTCTTCTCCCTCCCTCCATCGCCGTCAAGAGAGTTTTGGTAGTAGTGTGAACGGAGGGCTGGCGGTTCCGTTAACCTGGAGTGCCGATGACCTCACCTCCATCCCTCCTAAAGGGGAGGATCCTTTCAGTATGACCGGGGATGACGCCAGCGATAGTGGTCTGTTCCGCTGTAAGACGAGTCTCTCCACTACGACGGTGATGTCGGGGGATCACCAACCCCAACCCCAGCAGCAGCACCTCCTCCACCCTCATCGTAGCAGCAGTAATAGTACTAGTACTAATTATAATAATAATAATAATAATAATAATAATAATAATAATGCAAGTACCAGCAGCGTGCGTAGTAAAAGCCTCCCCGTTCGCAAGCACTCTACCAAGAAGGCAAAGTCCTACTTTGACCTCCAGTACAACACCTTTAAGCAAGAAAAGCGTGGAGGTGGTGGTGGTGGTGGGGCGGAGGGAAACGGCGGCGTGGATCCTTCCTCGTACGACTACAATAAAAGTTATCTCTACAATGACGAACTACGGTCCATTATGGCGGTACGGAAAACAATCCTTAACCCTACTTTGCCTTCCACCGGAGAAGAGGACCAATCCCGTTTCTTCAATGAAGAGGGTATTGTGTGGTTTCTCTTATCCGATGGCATTTCGGTTCGGATGCATTACCAGCGTCGACCACCGCGAGAGATGAAGCCGTCGTCGGTGCCTCCGCTGTCGTCTTCTCTTCCTCCTACGTGGTCCCCCGCATCCAACACGACAGCGCAGTCTGTGCGTTTTCTGATGCCCACGACGCTGATGGAGAGCTCAATTAGCTTTTTACTGTCGCATCTTCCGCTATTGTATATTCGACGACCCCTCATTCTACCGATTCACCTTCAGTTATACCTGACGCAGCTCCCAGAGCGGGTCGGCGGCAGTGACACCCCCTCGTCCTTCTATCACAGCAACTCTTTCCTTGCGGTTTCCAAAGAAGGCGCTCACCAGGGTAGTACCACCACCCAAACAGCCAACATGGTCCATCATTACAATCGTCTCTACCACTATAATCTCATGAAGGAGAAACAAGAGGAGGGGGAGTGTCTGCATCACGAGCCGCGTAAAATACATCGACTTAGCACGGATGATAGTACGAATCATAACAGTAACAGCAACAGCAACAGTAATAATAATAATAATAATAATAGACCAGCAGGCCCTGAGGACACCTTCACCAATAACAGCTACGCCTATTCGCAACTACCGTCTTCCTTATACTACACCCAAAAGGAGTATGATACGTTTCTCATCAAGAAGGATGCGGCGGCGGCGGCGGAGAGAGCCATGCTGGAGACGTACAAACTGTACCACGAGGGTCCCACCTCTTCGGCAACGCGGCACACGAAAGGGAAGCCCAAACGAAGAGACAAGGAGGAAGGAGAGAACGACAATGAAGACGACGATGACGATGACGAGAGTGACGAACAAGGGGAAGAAAACTACTACACCTCTGAAACGTTCCCCAAGAGCCCCAATCTCAGTCCGAAACAACGCCAACATCTTCACAGTATAGAGACGCTGCAGACCTCGGAGTCCCTCCGTCGCCGGTCTACCGTAGCGGGGTTGGAGTCCTCGTCGAGCTTATCGTCCAGCAGCATGGACTTTGACGCCGACGTGGAGGTTGCTTCTCGCAGGAATAGCAAAGGTGTCTCCTATCCCGATCCGTCTGGTGCTCCCCTTCCGCGGTTCAACGAGTCCGTACTACCGGAGGAAGAATCCCTGCGCAGTCGGACCACCACATTAAACAACACTGTCGTGTTTGATGGAGAGAACCGTGAGGGTCTTTCCTCCCCGCCTCCGCTGTCTACTGCCGCGGGGAGTAGTGAGAGTGTAGCGAATCGTGATGCCGACTACCCCCTAGAGGAGAAGGAGAAAGAAGAAGGGGATAGCGAGCTGCTGTATGCCCAGAAGGGCAGACGCACGACGACCACCATGACCACTGTCCACACCAACTGGACGGGAGGAGCCTCCCCATCGACGCCCCTCCCCCAAGACAGTGAAGTCTCCCTCCCCCACCCCCTTTCTTCCCCCGTTCCTCACGCAGGTCGCGCCTCCTCCCCTCAGCAAGGCGTCCCACCCCCCTCTCGAGAGATCCCCATCAGCGATTACCACTTTAATCACAGCGAGACGGCTAAGGGGGAGTACAAGAAACGAAAGCAGGTGGCGTACTACTCTCGTTTGATCGCTAATGCGTTCGACAGCGGCGACACTACAGCCCTGAAGGACTTTATTATCAGCCGTTGTCTCGTACATAAGCCGACGAAGCGATGGGAGGAGCAGTACGAGACTTGCATGCGGGAGTGTGAGCGGCTGGAAAGGGCGGAGACGAACTATTCCGCTAGTGGTGAGGATGGCAACACAAGGAGCGATCCCGCGCCACCTTCTGGGGTGGACCGCGCGGCGTACTACCGCTTCATGTACCGTCAACAACAAGAGGACCGATTTAATTACTACTACTACCTCCCTCGACGAGAAGATCGTCTGCTGATGGTGCTGGATGCGTTGCTGGAAGCCGACCGTGTATACGAGCAGAAAGTGGCCACCTTGGAGTCAGAGGACTCCTCCGCGTTGCTACTTAACCGAAGAGAAAAAGCAGAGAGGAAGCGTCAACTACAGTGGGAGAGGGTGGTGCAGTCGCGGACGGCGATGCTACGGTGCGAGGGAGGTCGTTATCAGGCGGCCATACGAAAGTTATTTCAAAGCGTCGCCAGTGAAACCTCCACCTGGCTCGATACGGTGCGCACCTTCACTCGGGAGTTGGCAGAAGTGAGTGTGGTGCAGTACATGTTCGACATCACGGAAAGGGAGGCGGCAATGTTTTTCATCGACAGCGCCAGTGGTCACGTGGCGACCCATCAGCTCGGTCGCTGTGCCTTACAGCCCCCACCGGAGGTGAACCCTAATGAATTACCACTCCCTCTTCTGTTTAATGGTGGCGACTCGTCGTCGTCGACCACAGCTGCTGCCTCCTCCTCCTCCTTCTCTCCGGCACTGCGGATCTTACTGGGCACCCCTTTCCCTACCACGGATTCTTGTTACTTTCGGTTGACAAAGAGCTTCTGCGATGCCCTACCAACGAGCAGCCCACACACCAGTTTCCTCTACAGCGCCGCGCAGTCCTTGTTTATGTTTTACACCTACGTCCGTGACTTGACAGGGATATCGAATTTTGGCATGGACTGTCTTACCGCCTTCGCGGCGCTGCTCGCTCCTCGCCAAGGGGAATCCAGTGAAGACGTCACCTCCACCTCCTCCCCCAACTTGCCAGTCGAAGCGGTCTCCAGCGTCGCTCCCTCCGTCCCTCCATTGCTGCTATTTCACTCCGCCTCCTTCCGGACCAAGCTCTCGTTTGATGCCCCGTTGATCCGACTGGCGGACCACAACGATGCCCTCCGACGGACGATGGTGGAGGAACTGCGGAAGCAGAAGGAGGCCGATGAGAAGGCGATACGAGACTCTCGACCCTTTGCCGAGGAAGAGAAGGAGAAGGAATCGTCTCCACCCCCAGAGGAAACCGAAAAAGAAGACGTCGTACCACACAGTGAAGATGTGGTCAATGAACACGAGTGGTTGAACCGCCTGCTGCAACAACCCCCCGGAAAAGAAGGGGAGGTCAGGGACACACTCGAAGAGGTGATGAAGGACATTCCTCATGTGGAGGAGGGAGAGGAGAGTTACGTCTACAGGGATAAATCCAGCTGGACCAGTTCGACGAGTAACGCTAAACACCACCACACGACGACTGGTAGTAATGGTAGCAATAGTACAAGTAGGAGGGGGAGTGGCGCGAAGCTACAGAGGGATGGAAATATTTATGAAAGTGCGTTTGATTTGATGGCGGCACTCATCGCGAGCGCCGTGGATGAAAGACACCATCAGGGGAACCCCATCACGCCACACACCTGGAGACGTTGGGCCCCACAGTGGTGACAGTACTTATTTTTTTTTTTTTAATTATACTGTTTACAGCATTTCGCTAAACATATTCCTTTATTTATAGATATAGTTTTTTTCCTTTAGTTTTGCAGCTGTGTTTCTCCATTAATTACAGTAAAATTGTTTCTCTCCCTTTCATTTTCTCGCTTTTTTTTTTTTTCCGAACACTTTAAACCCCAAGAAAGAAGAATATAAGCAACACGAATTCCTTTAGAGGTACCACATTTATAATACGAAATATTCATCATTATAAAATTATACCACGGATAAAATTCTTCTTGTCCACCGCAGCAGATATACTACGAGTCTATTCGCGCTTATATAGAGTGAGAATATCGATATTTCTTTTTTTTTTATTTCTGTTTTCTTTGAGTGATTTGTCATGCTGACTATCGTAGAGTTACTGGCCAGTCAGGCGCCTTCTACTTCCGTTCGTTCTCTCGTGCGTACGACCAATGGTAACGCGGCGGAACAGAGGGCAACTGTGGTGGATGGTGTTAGGCGAGCGTGGTGCCTGACCTCTGACGGTTTAATCTACGCGAAGCGGTCCTTACTGCCGTACATTACCGAAGAGTATCAACGCTGGAGCAAGAGCAAGCAGCAGGCACTGGCGGACTCCCTTCAAAGGGAAAAGATAGCCAGGGAGAAGGCGCTTGCGGCGGCCTCGGCTTCTCATCTCACTCGCCACTTCACTAGGGCGATGAAGGAGACGAGGGAAACGCCTACCGCATCAACAGCAACTTCTGCGACCTCGTCTTCCAGCGACAATACAGGCAGCAGCAGCAGCGGTGGGAATGATTTTATTTCCAACTTTTTCAACTCCAGTAATAAGTCGAAGCAGACGGCGGAGGAGTTACTCGATAGCCTGTCCCCCGCCGACTACTACGTCGAAGTCGCCTCAGAGCGTCGTGTGCTGCAGTCCTTCTTCCCTAACCGAATGTTTAGTGGGGTGTCGATCGCCGTGTCGGATGTGTTTTACGCGGACGGGTTCCACACCCGTGGTGGCCTCGAGTCTACGCTGCTCCACCGCGAGGACGGGGAGGAGTTCCCGCTGTTGACGTGGTTGAGAAAAGAAGGAGGGACCGTTGTAGGAAAGCTCAAGTGTCAGACCCCTTTGACGCTTCACGAGGGCTGCGAGTTCGGCCCCCAGAAGCCGATCGCGGCGGCACTGAGGAGTGGTAGCGCCCACTACGTTCTTACCGCCTCTCTCACCTCCCCCGCAGCGCTCACGGCGTGTGTCTCTCATGATTTGGTAGGATTTAAACCCACCTCGCAGACGATTGGGACCTTTTCGAAACCGTTTCGCTTGACAATCCCTTCCGCATCCATTGGTGTCGCCGCCGCACGGGTGGATGATTTGCTGTTTCTGTGGCAGTCCTACACCGCCACGCTAGACGCCGAATACGCCTCCGCTGCTCAGAAAAGCAAGCAGCAGTCCTCCTCCTCCTCCTCGAGTAAAAAGGAGACGTCGACGGATAAAGAGGGAAAAGGGGAAACCCCGAGCGCCTCTTCTTCTTCTTCCCCTCGTAAAGAAACAGAATCAAACGACAAGACAGGGGCCGAGGGCAATCCTGTAGCTCACTCCTCCTCCTCTACTACTACTACGGATGGTGCACCAGCGGCTCCCGAAGGACTCAGTTCAGGGACTGCGACCGGGTCCCAGCCCACGTTAGAGGGCACCAAGGATAGCGCTGGCCTGCAGACGGTGGACGCCCCTCACACCGGCGCCACTTCCGTCGTAGGAGAAAAAAAGAATGTCGTTCGCTCCCAACACAGCGCCTACGTCGCTGCAAGAGACCGTGGTAGCGACGCCGCGGTCAACTCCAGCAAGGCCATCCTCGCGGATATCGATGTGGGCTGGAAGGACTACAATGCAATTGGGATGGGCGCCGACGACTTTCATCTCATGACGAACCGCACACGGCGTCGACGTTGGATGCCGTCGTTTCTCCGCCGTATGATGCGGGTAAACACGGTGGAGGAGGAGCTACTCCGTATCCCTCGTATTGAGCTTGCTATTGGCTACCCCGCGGAGTGGATTAATGCACACTGCACGGAGATGTACGGTACCGCGAAGGACTTTCACCAACAGCTGTTGGAGGCGGCCGTACGACGCAGTGCCATCTCCAAGGCCCAAAAGATTGAAATTATTCCCATCACGTTCGACTTTCGTCTCGAGGATGTGCAGTGGTCGTGTGAGGTGATTGCGCAGTACGAGCTGGTCCGTGCGATGGAGGCAATGTACGATCAATACAGTAAAAGAGTACCACTCCCTGCGAATAAACTACAATCGATTGAGGCCTTCATCAAGGAATTACCCCCTGCGTTGGTGGAGGC
Source organism: Angomonas ambiguus (assembly GCA_019695575.1). Taxonomy (NCBI): domain Eukaryota; phylum Euglenozoa; class Kinetoplastea; order Trypanosomatida; family Trypanosomatidae; genus Angomonas; species Angomonas ambiguus. Next base: position 98,663 of record JADNSB010000017.1, on the reverse strand, counting down.
GCTCCGTAAAGGGCAGCAACTCCCGGCGGCGATGTACGATAACGCGTGGAGGGTGCGGGATGATGTGATTCGGTCCACCGAGGAACAGTTTCAGGACGTGGATGCCTTTGTGCTCCCCCTGCTGGCCCGCCCGTACACCTCCGGCTCCCCGAGCTCCAACCTCCTCACACTACCGTTTCACCTCGCAGGACACCCTATGCTTTCCTTGCAGCTCGAGGGGAAGAAGCCGGTGGCGTTGGTTGGGGAGCTGGGCCGTGACGCCGCCCTCCTTGAGGATGCCCTGCGGTTCGTACAGTTTGTAAGAGGCGATGCTCCGAGTTGGTGGCGGCGAAAGATATTTGGTGCCTCCTCCCAGGCGGGGACACCGGTCAGTCCTGAGGAGGCAGCAGCGGCCTCGGCGAGTGCGTCTTCAGATGGAGACAAGGGGAAGGAAACTTCACCGACGAGTGGGTCGGCGGAGGATGGGAAAGGGAACACGACAAAACCAACCTCTTCGGAAGGCACTGCAAATACCTCTTCTTCTCCACCTCCCTCCTCCTCCACCGCCTCCGACACAAAAGAGAAGGAAAGTGGGCGTTAGAGACGGAACGGGTAAAGTCGAATCCCATGCTAACTAAAAGATTAAGCTATTCAGAAATGAACAGAAAAAAAAAAGAAAAAGAAGAAAGTGTACTCGTGGTGGTGGTAAACGGATGGAGAGGACGGTGTGAGGTGACGATGGGGATGTGTCCATTCACAAGTACGAAAAAAAAAAGAAAAAGAAAACAGTTTATTTCTGTCTTGCTGTACCACTATAAAGTTCTCTCTTCGCTTCTATCTATTATCCTCATTCCTTTCTTCTTCCTCATTTTTGAGTAGTTTTTTTTTTCTGTTTTACTCTTTTTCTTTTTAAGTCTAACCTTTACACTTTTCACCGTGTTGTCCGTCTCCGCCCCCACTTACATTATCCGAAGACTGGACCGACGACCTTTACTTCGCTGTTTTACCGCCTCGCATCGTTGTTCATCCCTTTTTCCTCTTCGCCCCCTTTCAAAGTTGGAATATTCGTCTCACAAGACTCTTTTCTCCTCTCTACGATCCATGTCCTCCACAGCAGCTCCTGCAGAGAAGGCTGCTACGGTGCCTCTGACGGCCTACCGACGGTGTAAACCACTTCCGGAAGATAAGTTTATTTCCATTGGGGAATGCTCCACGACGAAGCGGGAGATCACCCTGTGCTACCAAACGCATGGTAAACCTTCCAACCCTTGTTTGCTGCTTGTGTGTGGAATCGGAGAAACTCTGTGCGTCTGGAAACAAGAGTTTATTGACCTGTTGGTAAAAGCGGGGTTCTACGTCGTGCGATACGACAACCGCGACAGTGGTTGCTCGACGCACATGGATGGCATGCCGACTGTGCTGATGCCGCGACTGGTGCTACCGCGGTGGGCCTCGATTGGAGAGCCCTCGCCGCCCTACACGCTGGAGGACATGGCCAACGACGGGATAAAGCTGTTGTACGCACTGGGTCTGGTGGGGGAACATAAGAAGGCGCATATATTCGGCGGGTCAATGGGAGGTATGATTGCACAGCTGATCGCCGTGCAGTCCCCTCAGACGACTGCCAGTTTGAATATACTGTATGGTCACTCCGGTGGTCCTGACGTCGTACAGCCATCCCTTTCATCTCTTGCCTCCTTCCTGGATAAACCGGCGAGCACGGCGGAGAAGGATATGCTCGACTTCAAGGTACGAGTGGCTTCCCGTATGGCCGGAGACTATCCTCTGAATGAGGCAGAGGTCCGAAATAGGGCTAAAATGTTGATGGAGCGGTGTCCCGATGATCCAGAGGGGTTTCAGCGACAGGCGTGGGCGATCCAGCGCAGTCCGAGTCGTGTGGAGCGATTGCGTGCGCTGAACACTGACCCCACCCTCGACCCGGTGGACGGGGTGCCACCGCCGTTTATCCCGACGACTGTGATACACGGAATGGTGGACACGACGGTGCCATACGAAAACGGGGTGCAGCTGGCTAGGATCATTCACCGCAGCAAGTTGGTGTCCTTCCCTCGGATGGGACACTCTATTCCTCGACCACTGATGGTGCCGATTGTGGAGGAGTTGGCCCTTCACCTTCGCAATTAAGAAACTTCTTGGGAAGTCTCCTTTACCTATTATCGTAGCCACTTGGGTTCATTTTAATTCGCTTCTTCTGTTTCAAAAAAAAGAGGAAAAAAAGTGACGTACAAGTCTCCCTAAGAAGAAAAAAGAAGTTAACACATTTCCTTCTCTGTCCATCTTTTACAGTTTTACCTCTTTTACAAAACCGTGTTTTCAAATCAGAACCTCATGCACTCTGGCGTCGCTGTTGTTCTCCCCGTTTCTGACATCAATAAAACAGCAGCAACTTGTAAGTACTACCCCCGTTTCTATCCCATTTCCTTGCACCAAAAGTAGGACAAGAAACAGCATTTCCCTTTTTTACAGTATTACCCTTTTAACATCGGTGTATGTCCTCCACAGCAGCTCCTGCAGAGAAGGCTGCTACGGTGCCTCTGACGGCCTACCGACGGTGTAAACCACTTCCGGAAGATAAGTTTATTTCCATTGGGGAATGCTCCACGACGAAGCGGGAGATCACCCTGTGCTACCAAACGCATGGTAAACCTTCCAACCCTTGTTTGCTGCTTGTGTGTGGAATCGGAGAAACTCTGTGCGTCTGGAAACAAGAGTTTATTGACCTGTTGGTAAAAGCGGGGTTCTACGTCGTGCGATACGACAACCGCGACAGTGGTTGCTCGACGCACATGGATGGCATGCCGACTGTGCTGATGCCGCGACTGGTGCTACCGCGGTGGGCCTCGATTGGAGAGCCCTCGCCGCCCTACACGCTGGAGGACATGGCCAACGACGGGATAAAGCTGTTGTACGCACTGGGTCTGGTGGGGGAACATAAGAAGGCGCATATATTCGGCGGGTCAATGGGAGGTATGATTGCACAGCTGATCGCCGTGCAGTCCCCTCAGACGACTGCCAGTTTGAATATACTGTACAGTCACTCCGGTGGTCCTGACGTCGTACAGCCATCCCTTTCATCTCTTGCCTCCTTCCTGGATAAACCGGCGAGCACGGCGGAGAAGGATATGCTCGACTTCATGGTTCGACTGTTATCCCGTTTGACGGGAGACTATCCTCTGAATGAGACAGAGGTCCGAAGGCAAGGGAAGATATTGATGGAGCGGTGTCCTAGAGATCCAGAGGGGTTTCAGCGACAGGCGTGGGCGATCCAGCGCAGTCCGAGTCGTGTGGAGCGATTGCGTGCGCTGAACACTGACCCCACCCTCGACCCGGTGGACGGGGTGCCACCACCGTTTATCCCGACGACTGTGATACACGGAATGGCGGACGCGTTGGTGCCTTACGAAAACGGGGTGCAGCTGGCTAGGATCATTCACCGCAGCAAGTTGGTGTCCTTCCCTCGGATGGGACACTCTATTCCTCGACCACTGATGGTGCCGATTGTGGAGGAGTTGGCCCTTCACCTTCGCAATTAAGAAACTTCTTGGGTAGTCTCCTTTACCTATTATCGTAGCCACTTTCATTGATTTGTTTTGTTGCCTTTTCCGCTTTCCATACACAAAACAAAAACAAACAAACAAACAACAAAACAAAGTGACGTAAACGTCTGAATAAAAACAAAAAATTAACATTTATTATTATCATTCCATATTTGAAGAGGTTTCCTTTTCCGCAAAAGTGTTTTCCAATCAAAACCCTATGTTCTGTATTGTCGCTGTTCTCCCCGTTTCTGATTTCAAATAAAACAACAACAACTTGTAAGTACTACCCCCGTTTCTATCTCATTTGTCTGTACCTAAAGTAGCAAGGAACAACGTTCCCTTTTTTTTTTCTTTAACAGTATTACCCTTTTAACATCGGTGTATGTCCTCCACAGCAGCTCCTGCAGAGAAGGCTGCTACGGTGCCTCTGACGGCCTACCGACGGTGTAAACCACTTCCGGAAGATAAGTTTATTTCCATTGGGGAATGCTCCACGACGAAGCGGGAGATCACCCTGTGCTACCAAACGCATGGTAAACCTTCCAACCCTTGTTTGCTGCTTGTGTGTGGAATCGGAGAAACTCTGTGCGTCTGGAAACAAGAGTTTATTGACCTGTTGGTAAAAGCGGGGTTCTACGTCGTGCGATACGACAACCGCGACAGTGGTTGCTCGACGCACATGGATGGCATGCCGACTGTGCTGATGCCGCGACTGGTGCTACCGCGGTGGGCCTCGATTGGAGAGCCCTCGCCGCCCTACACGCTCGAGGACATGGCCAACGACGGGATAAAGCTGCTGTACGCACTGGGTCTGGTGGGGGAGAACAAAAAAGCGCATATATTCGGCGGGTCAATGGGAGGCATGTTGGTGCAGTTGATCGCCGTGCAGTCCCCTCAGACGACTGCCAGTTTGAATATACTGTACAGTCACTCCGGTGGTCCTGATATTGTGTGGCCACCCCTTTCTTCTGTCGCCGCTTTCTTCGATAAACCGGCGAGCACGGCGGAAAAGGACGTCCTCGACTTCAAGGTACGAGTGATCTCTCGTATGACGGGAGACTATCCTCTGAATGAGGCAGAGGTGAGAGAGGAAGGAAAGATGTTGATGGAGCGGTGTCCCGATGATCCAGAGGGGTTTCAGCGACAGTTGTGGGGGATGCTGCGCAGTCCGAGTCGTGTGGAGCGATTGCGTGCGCTGAACACTGACCCCACCCTCGACCCGGTGGACGGGGTGCCACCACCGTTTATCCCGACGACTGTGATACACGGAATGGCGGACGCGTTGATGCCGTACGAAAATGGAGTACGATTGGCGAAGGTCATTCACCGCAGCAAGTTGGTGTCCTTCCCTCGGATGGGACACTCTATTCCTCGACCGCTGATGGTGCCGATCGCGGAGGAGTTGGCACTTCACCTTCGCAAGTAAAAAAGTTTGCCGTTCGTTTCCTTAATTTATTGTTGTAATCACTTTTTTTTCTTCGTTTAGTTGCTTTTCTCATTCTACGCACACACACACACACACAAATAATATAATAAACAACTAATTGACGTACGCGTCTGAACAAAACAAAAACAAAAACAAAAACCGTTAGCGCATTTTCCTTCTCTCATTTTTCTCATCTTTAACACTTATTGTTGTTTTTTCCAACAGTGTTTTCCAATTAACACATCCAGTTCTCTTGTGTGGTACGTTTTTCTCTTTTTGGATTTCAAATAAAACAACAACAACTTGTAAGTACTACCCCCGTTTCTATCTCATTTGTCTGTACCTAAAGTAGCAAGGAACAACGTTCCCTTTCTTGTTTCTTTAACAGTATTACCCTTTTAACATCGGTGTATGTCCTCCACAGCAGCTCCTGCAGAGAAGGCTGCTACGGTGCCTCTGACGGCCTACCGACGGTGTAAACCACTTCCGGAAGATAAGTTTATTTCCATTGGGGAATGCTCCACGACGAAGCGGGAGATCACCCTGTGCTACCAAACGCATGGTAAACCTTCCAACCCTTGTTTGCTGCTTGTGTGTGGAATCGGAGAAACTCTGTGCGTCTGGAAACAAGAGTTTATTGACCTGTTGGTAAAAGCGGGGTTCTACGTCGTGCGATACGACAACCGCGACAGTGGTTGCTCGACGCACATGGATGGCATGCCGACTGTGCTGATGCCGCGACTGGTGCTACCGCGGTGGGCCTCGATTGGAGAGCCCTCGCCGCCCTACACGCTGGAGGACATGGCCAACGACGGGATAAAGCTGTTGTACGCACTGGGTCTGGTGGGGGAACATAAGAAGGCGCATATATTCGGTCAGTCAATGGGAGGTATGATTGCACAGCTGATCGCCGTGCAGTCCCCTCAGACGACTGCCAGTCTCACCATCGTCCACTCTCACTCCGGCGGTCCTGACACTACCATGCCGATTCAACCGCTTCTACCAGCACTGTCCACCGCCTCCCTTCCCGTGGATCCGGTAGAGGCGAAGATAGTCTCCACGCGCGCTATGGCCGGAGACTATCCTCTGAATGAGGCAGAGGTCCGAAATAGGGCTAAAATGTTGATGGAGCGGTGTCCCGCGGATCCAGATGCCGTCAATCGTCAGAGGTGGGCGATCCAGCGCAGTACGAGTCGTGTGGAGCGATTGCGTGCGCTGAACACTGACCCCACCCTCGACCCGGTGGACGGGGTGCCACCGCCGTTTATCCCGACGACTGTGATACACGGAATGGTGGACACGACGGTGCCATACGAAAACGGGGTGCAGCTGGCTAGGATCATTCACCGCAGCAAGTTGGTGTCCTTCCCTCGGATGGGACACTCTATTCCTCGACCACTGATGGCGCCGATTGTGAAGGAGTTGGCACTTCACCTTTGTGCATCTTAGCACTCCCGCGGCTTCTTTTTTTTATTCTTTCTTTTTTCGCTGCTGATGTGTTTTAGTACACCTTCCAAAAAACAAAAAAAAAACACAATGATAAGTAAAAATAGTTGAAGTACCCGCAATTATTGTGAAAGTTTGGAGTGAAGAGAAGAGGGGTGACCGACAAGGAGGTGGGGAGGGACGAAACGTGTGATTTAGGGTTTGATGCTCCTTGAAACAAACATAACAACAACAACAAAAAGAAAAAGAAACAAGAACAGAGAAAAAAGGAAAAAGAAATGAATTTGTTATTCAATAGTTGTTGGTTTCTCTACCTAACACTGAATCCTACGAAATCTTCCGTTCATTTTCCCCCTTTTTCCTTTGTAGAGTAGTGATTTAGTTTAACAAAAAATAAAAATAAAGTAAGAATGAGACCTTTACAAGGAGGGAAAAGGCTTACCAAATTGCGTGTCAAGAAGAAAGTTTTAATTACGTTGGTGTTGTTCATCGTGGGGCTGTGTTTATTTATCTCCGTCGGAAATGACTCTGTATCCACTATCACCACCACCACCACTACCACAACGACGACGTCGTCTTCTTCATCGACGACAGTAGCTCCCACTACAATTCACGGCAGTGAGTCCACTAAAGACCCAAAGAAGCGATCGGTGGGCCTTCACCCAGATAGAGTGGTGGCAGTTCCATCTCTGCCATTTGAGCTAGATGGTGCCAACGATGCCGCTGCTTGGGTGGACGGGGAGACGGCGGTGCTGCACGCTCGCACCGAAAAAGGCGCGGTGATGCTGTTTCCAATCACGTGGCCACATAGTAGAGATCGAAGGGAGGCGAGTGCCAAGGCGGATGGAGGCTCCCCCTGGGGGAGGTGGGCGTCGGTCCTCAAGATACGCGACCCGGCGGAGGTGCCAGGGTTCGCCACCGCAAAGGAGCACAATACGTTACTCCATGCCTCCATTTTCGTCTCCATCGCCGCCTACCGCGACCCCGAGTGTGCCGACACGTTAGAAAGTTTATTACGCGAGGCGAAGAGCCCCCATCGGCTGTACTTTGGCATTAGCGAGGAGAGGGAGGCGGGGGAGCGCAGCTGTCTGGAGCCGCTGGGACTACGGGAGATACTGTACGAGACTCCCAACAGTACCGCCACGCCGGACGATATGATGGAGGCCAAACGCCTCCTATACGGTAGTAACGCCCCTGTAGACCGACTTGGACTAGAGCGTCGGTTCTTGACATGGGAGGCGTTGATTGGGAAGAAAAAGCACCACCACTGTAATCAGTCGAACCTTATGCTTCACATCACCCCAGTTCAGCAGTACTATAGTTTTGACGCGTACAAGGAGCGGACGGGCGTCACCCTCGAACCCGGCCCTGCCTTTCGCGAGCATGGATCCCTAATTCCAGAGACGGAGGTGTTTCTCGATGAACACTACGCCAGTGAAAAGATCGTGTGTCTGGCAGGGGAAGCGGAAACGCTGCGAGATTGGTATCGTCTCGAGGAGGACTGTAACACAGCGGACAGCGACTCTCCGTTAAAGTTCCGTCGAGGGAAAGGCGGGGCGCAGGAGGGACCGTTCCCAGCCGTAGCAGGATGTCGTGTGACGGCGCGGCTGGCGGGTGTCCGGCAGGCACGTGGACCGACCTATGGCCGTTACGTAACGAGTCTTTTCTACTTTGATCAAGACTACTTCATGGTGGTCGACTCCCACTCCCGCTTCTCCCTCCACTTTGATATGAAGATGATACTCCGTGTCTTTCAGGCCCCGACCCGAGCGGTCCTCTCCCACTACCCCAATGGGTACACCCCCGCCGCCCCAACCGAGGAGTACTACAAACTGGATGTCATGTCTATGTGCATGGGGCAGATATTAGCGAACGGTATGCCCAAGCTAGGGGCTCGGTGGCAAAAGATGGGCCCACGTCCGACGGTGGAGGCGTTTGCGGCGGCGGGGTACATGTTTGGCGACGCCGCTTTTGTCATCGCCAATCCTTTCGACCCCTTTCTGCCCTACCTCTTTGACGGCGAAGAGATTCTCTTCTCGGCTCGTATGTGGACCTCTGGATTTGACATTTACTGCCCCGGACAGGCGAATATTCTTCACCACTACGGCCGTTCAGGCGCGAAGCGGGACTGGGATAGACAGCAAAGAGAGGCCTCGCTGCTGAAGGCGCGGTCTGAGAACCGTGCTCTCTACCTCCTCCAGCGATACAAGCCCTGGGCGGAGAAGATGGAGAGGTTTAACAAAATTCAAAACTACTTGACCGCCGCTAAAGGGGACTTGTACCAGAAACAAAACAACACCCCAGAGATTATGAAAGGGGTGTTGGACACGATGCAGAAGGCGCTGACCGCCCCGCCGTACGAGGCCCCAGCGCTTCGTTATTTAGTACCCGATGATAAAGCGAAAAATGAACTGCACCTTTTTACCTATAGAGGGTATTATGGAATGGGAAAAGAACGGACATTAGAGGCGTATTGGGATCATACGAAGCTGTCCGACACGTACGTGAAGAAGAGGGATAACGAGGGCCGCTGGGAGGGAGGCCTGGAGCTGTGTGATGCACCCCAGTAAAACGGAAAAAGGGGGTGGTGGTGGTGGTGGTGGGGGTTAGGGGGTTATGCTATGTTTATTTTCAATTTTTCCTTTTCTCTTTTTTTTTCTCCTTTTCTTTGTTGATAACTGGAATGGCCTAAGAGAAGAAAGAGGGAGAAAGTAAGAATATGCCAGTAATAGAAATAATAATAATAATAATAATAATAGTGATAATAGTGATAATAGTGATGATTCTCTGCTATTTTTTTTTCCCATTCTTATCGCATTGAAACGATGAATCACTTTTTTTCTCTCGCCGATACGGAAAATTAATAATTATCAACAATAATAAATAAACAATACGTAATATATATATATACGATGAAGTGCCCTAAGAACATTGCATTTTACTCCCAGCTTTTTTTTTTTCTTACCCTTTTAGGAAACTTAATCTTTACTGGATGAAAACGAAAAGAAAAAACTCATTTCCTTTTTTCTCTCACCTCTTTTTTTTATTTTAAAGATTGATAATAGTAATAGTAATAATAATAATAATAATAATGTACGGCGGAGGAAACCCTTATGGGATGAATCCCTACGGACAGCCACAACAGCAGCCACAACAACAAGGTGGTATGCCTCCTCAGATGATGATGATGAACAACGGATTGCAATACTCCCCTCAAACACTTCAACAGATGCCTTATATGGGCTTTGGTTGGGGGATGCCTAACATAGCGAATAGGAATAATTTTAATAATATGAATAACATGAATAATTACTATAATAATAATAATAATAATAATAATAATAATAATCCTAATTCACCTCCAGGGGGGGAGGACACTAGCCGAGGCAGTGGGAACTCTAAACGAAGAAAGAGTAGTAACAAAAATGGAAATCAAAACAGACGTAATAATAATAGTAATAATAATTATAATGATAATGAGAATGGAGGTGAACTACCACGTAGTAATAGCAATCTTGCGTACACATACAGCTTTAACGGCATGGCCGAGTTAAGCGGAAACAATAATAACAATAATAACAATAATAATAATAATAATAGACGCAACCAAGGCGAGAGAAAAAACTCTGGTCCTCGGAAGATCCGCCCCAACGGTAATTCCGGAGGGACACACAAAAAAAAGAAAAAGAAAAAGAGAAGTGCCGCCCCTCCACCGGAGGAAGAGAGACAGCTACAGCGACAAGATAGCTCTTGTGCGATCGAAAGGACCTACTCCATTGCCGGACAGTTCTTCCAAAACAACCCCGCCAATGCATTCTCCAGCTTTCACGGCATCAATAATCTTAATGGAAATAATAATAACTTTAATAATAATATGAATAATAACGGAGGAGGAATGGAGGCGCAGCGTCGTCTCTCTCAGATGCCGAATACGGGAGTGAGCCCCGCTATGCAACCCAACAGTATGAGAGGAGGAATGATGCTGAATAGTAGAATGGGAATGATGAATATTAATATGCCACCGAATCAGCAACAGCAGATGATGATGATGAACATGCAAAAACAACAACAGCAGCAACAGCAGCAGCAGGGAGGTGGAGAGCAAGGACAGGAGACTCCGGAAGGACAACTCGGCCGAAAGAACTCTCAATCTTCTTTACAGCGTCGAGTGGGGATGTATTTTAAAAACAAAACGGCGGATAAAAAAGACGGAGAGGAGTATAAGATGGAAGGGGATGAAAGTATTGCCAGCAAGAATCGTGTGCGCGACCCTACTCTCGAGCACCCTTTCAAGACCGTATTTCTATTAGAAGAAGGAAATCAAAATATGCGCAACAATCGTCATCGTTTCAACCGCGCCGATAAAAACTACCACGAGAACGACATTGAGATCGACGGTAACACCATACGGGCGCTGAAGGAGGGAGATGATGAGGTCACCAAGTATGATTATAGTGGGGTGGCAACGGTGGTTCAGTCCGAGGACGTGACGGTCACTCACGAGGTGATCAACGAGGTGAGGGATGTATTCGCGTATGGATGCAACAGCTCCTTGTTGATGGCCGATGCGGACTGCCCGGCTGCCAAGCCCACCTCGTGGTTCACCTGGACGGCTCTCAAAACAATGTCAGTGTCACTCTTCTCGCGTTTCGAAGACGACATTCGCAATCGTAAAGCGGAGATTATGATGTCGGTGTGCCTTCTGCAAGATGACGAGGTGATGGATCTCTTGTCGGATGAAAACATTGAAACCTACGAGACGTGTCTCAAGAAGAATCTCGACTCTGCAGAGTATGACTGGAGGGATTTAGTCGTCGGTGAGTCGCCCCTGTTCGGCAACGTGGCGCAGAATTTAATTTACATGTGCGTCGAGACCGCCGATGACTTTAACGACACCCTCGATCACGCGTTAGAGATTGCCGAGCACAATAACACGGTTGGAAAAGGAGAAGAACGCATTTTGGACGACTTTGATGAATACGGTATTGTTCTGTGTACGGTGGTGTTGAAGCAAATTAAAGTCAGCAACTCTGGCAATCGCGATGTTTTCCTCTCCTCCCTCTTTTGCAGCGGTGTGGGAAACGGCGTGGTGCATTATAATCGTATTCTTGACAAGAACCCCGCCGAACCGCGCGCCGTCTTTTACTCTGTTCTTCACCGTAGCGTGCACAGCTGTGCTCTCTTCAGTGGCAGTAAAAACAATAGCGAAATCATCACCTTTTTAAATACGCTTCAGCGCTTTTCAAAGATTGAAACCCGTAAACCGAAATTAGGAAGCGTTCGTAACTTTATCGCTTACGCGAAGGCGACACTGCCGAAGGTGCAAGAGGATTTGGAAAAGGAGGGTGTAGATCCTCGAAGGAGATTGATGACGAGTAAATTTCTGGCGCGGTTACGGTCCATGCTGGTAGACTGTGAGGATATGTTGGAGAACCCTGAAGACGCGGTGGCTAAGACGTACGTCAACTAATAACAATAGCTACCAACATATTATATATTATATACTATATATTTTATTATATTATTTTATATGTAATGCAATACGTTAGTATAGTGATGTGTGAAAGGAGTTCGTGTTCTTGAATAATAATAATAATAATAATAATAATAATTCAAACGATGTATTTTATTACTATTTTTTTTTTAATCATTATTAAATTCAATGGATGAGGTATATTCACCATCGATTGGTAGAAGAAAAATAAAAATAAAATATTTAAATGAAATTAAAAAACAAACAAACAAGCAAGCAACAACAACCGGGAATACAATAAATGCACACAAATACACTGCATGTATTCTTGTTTTTAAAGCTTCTCTTTTTTTGAAATTGCGTAGCTGCGGTGTTAGTCATCTGTATAGCGATGATGATGGTGACGATGATGATGAGGATGCTTTTTTATCATTATGGTGGTTTAGATTGTCATTTTTTTTTATTTTTATTTTGATCATTGATGTATTTTGAAGGTGTTTTTTTTTCTTGTGGAAGTTGTGAGTCACATGTTGCTTTTTTTTTTTTTTTGCAACTATTTATCTTACCCAATAAAGATAAAAAAAAATGTAAGAAAAGAGTTATGTACATAAGAGTAAAAAAAAAGGAATTTCGGAGCAAAAATAAAACAAAATAAAATCATATAAAAGTACATTAAAGCAATAATAATAATAATAATAATAATAATAAATTACGTAATATACTAATTTTTTATAGAAAATGTTTTGCTGTTATACTTTTGAATTTCTTTTTTTTCCCCACTTTTCTCGCTCTTTGTCCATGAATGTATACGTTGTGTAGTTTTTTAACTTCTACCTAATTTCTAATTTTTTTTTTTATTTATCTATTGACACTCTTTCTTTTTTTTTTTTTGACGAATAAACCTTTTTTTTTATAGGAATAATTAAATATACTACCTTCTCTCTCTTTTTCCTTTTCTTTTCTTTCCGTTTTGTAAGAAAAATAAATAAAAAATAAAAAAGTAATAAAAATAAAAATGAGTTCAAAGAGTACACTACAACCACCAAAGTGTTATCTCCCCCCTGATGAGTTTGTAGAGGTAGGAAAGTGTCGTAGTACAGGCCTTTCCATCTCTCTCTGTTATCAAATATTCTATCCCAAAACGGTGTCGACGACGGCAATGAAACTCTCTCGTCCACTGCCCGTCTTATTATTAATTCAAGGACTCGCCTCGTCGGGGCTGTTTTTTGACAATGCGTTCTGTTCCGCGTTAGCGAATGGTCATCATCATCATCATCATCATAATAAAAATAGTAAAGCGTCTTCCCAAGAATGTATAGTCGTTCGGTTTGACAATCGCGACATTGGGAAAAGCACTTTTATCACTCCAAATAATCATCATCATCATCATAATAATAGTAGTGGTGGTAGTACCGCGGGTACCATCATGCAATACGCTTATGCAATGATCAATTCTAAAAAACGATACGATATCGCCTCTCCCTACACACTGGGAGACATGGCGGAGGACGCGTTAGGACTTATCGATGCCCTCGAAAAAAAATTTAATACTAATACCAATACTAATAATAATAATAATAATAATAATAATAATAATGTGGCGGCCGACTTTTCTAAAGTGCATTTATTTGGGGTCAGTATGGGGGGAATGATTGCCCAAGAAATGATACTACGGCGTCCTACCCGATTTAAAAGTCTTACCCTGTTTGGAAGTCATCTTAGTGAAGTCGGGTCTAGAATTTGTACCTCTCCTCCACCACCGCCTCCTAATAATAATAATAATAATATAATGAAAGATTATGGGTCCAAGTGGCCTTCTATTAAGGATTGTATTTTACTGTCCCGGTTTATTCCCCGCGAGTCCGTCAACCGTCGATATCAAAAATTACTAGACGAGTTAAACAGCCCCCAAAATAGTGCCGTTAAACCAAAGGAAAAGGAAAAAAAGGTGCAGCAGATTTTGGAAGAAAAGAGAATCTATCGCGCGCAGCTGTACGCAGACTGTTTTACCCGTTTCGTCCAGTCCATCTCTGGGGATCATAACCCGTCTTCCTCCTCTTCTAGTAATAATAATAGTCGTTCAAATAATAATAATAATAAGAGTGGTGGTGGTGGTTTTAAATACATTGCAGATAACACAGAAGGACGTCGCGTCTTTAAAGTGGTACCATCATCATCATCGTCGTCATCATCATCATCGTCGTCAGCCGCGTTTGATTTTTCCATTGATGCAGAAAAAGGAAAAAAACAGTTTTTTCGTATTTTCTACCGCAGTGGACGTTTACTAGACAATGTCCCAAGACAGTTTGCCTGTTTGTTAACCGCTCCCCCACGAGGAGCACGCCTCGCCGCCACCATCACCGCCTCCCCCCACAATAATAATAATTCTACCCCGACAGAGTCTTCTAAACTTTATTACCTTCCGGTTTGTATCATTCAAGGCACCAAAGATGTGTTGTGTCCTTGCGAGAACGCTTTTGCGGTACAGAATGCCATACAGGGCAGCGTGATTTATTTTATCCCAGGATTAGGCCACGTGCTGCATCCTTCCCTTCGTCACACCTTTACCGATCTAATCGGTCAGTGTATGCAAGAAGGGGAGCGGTATTATAATAATAATAATAATAACACTAATAATAATGTTTCAAATAATAATAATAATAATAATAAATCGTTGGGTGGGTCTGTGTCGTCGTCCTCTACAGTACTATCGGGAACGTCCTTTTCTTCCACTTCTATTAAAAATCGTCTCACCGCTTTGGTGAGTGAGGCAAGAAAAAATAAAGATGCTAATAATAATAATAATAATAATAGAGAGGATAATAGTAATAATAACGGAGCAGCACCTCGTGTGGTAAGAACTGTTAAGGAAGACAGGAAACCCAACACTATGCTTTCGTCCTTTCTTCGTTCTCGGCTGTAGTAGTGATAATAATTATAATAATGCATTGCATTCAATCGTTTTTTTTTTTCCTACTGTTTAAATCATCCGCTATATATATGTATTTATATTTATACTGCAAATAATCTTAATACCAATAATAATAAAAAAAAGGAAGCCAAAAAGTATGTGTATAGACATAGTTACTAATCTGGTCTGTTTTTTTTTCACTACTATCCCCTTTTACTATTGCATGGTATATCCTTTACGTTCCTTCTCCCCTCCCTCTCTCTCTTTCTATCTACAAGTATTATCGATCACATATATACATACATATATATACTACTACTACTACTACTTCTACCACTAATGACAGCCACCCCCTCTCCGTTTCCTTTTCACTACGACCCTGATACCGCATTATTCCCGCCTCCGCCTCCTCCACATCAACCACTGCCGGATGATCGCTGGGTGGAGGTAGGGTACTGTCCTACTGCACATCGCCGTATTCATCTCTGTTATAACGTGTTCGGGGATGAAAAGATAAACTACGCGGCGGACGACGACCGCCAACACCACCACTCATCCAAGAATGGTGCTGCTGCTGCTGCTGCTACTGCGCTTCCTCCTTGTGATCCCAATCATACTATAAAATCGAGAGGAAAAATCGTGAATACAAAGTTTATCGTGTTGGTGATGGGTCTTGGCTGTCCAGGAGTGTTCTGGGATGGTCGATTCTGCGAGGCGCTACAGCACATGGAGGACGGGGGACTGATGAAGAACAAAAGTGGCGCGGAATACCGCAAAGAAATCGAGAAGGGAGAAGCAAATAATAATAATAATAAAAGTGCTTCTGCGTCGTCCAGTGGAGGAAAAGGGGAGTATGTGGTGTTACGCTTTGACAATAGGGATGTGGGCCTGTCGACCCACCTCGATGAAGAAGAGGAACCCTATGTTCAAAAATTATATCCAGGAAGGAAAAACGAAAACACCGCCGCCGCACCCGCCACGACCACCACACCCTCTTCTTCTTCTTCTAATAATAATAATAGTAATGCTATTCATAAAGATCAGGGTAGGGATTCTGTTTTTCTGCCGTATGCAATGAACAATGTGCGTACGGCGGTGCGAGCGGTGCTGCCTAATTTCCTTAACAGTGTCGATAATAATAATAATAATAATAATAATAATGGTGATAAGGATGCGCCATCGTCCACCAACAGTACTATCGAGAAAGAAAGAAAACAAAAGACTTCCTCTTTAGTCCCCCTCTTTGTCAAAGGTCGCCTACCGTACACGCTAGAGGACATGGCAAGGGATTTGTTTTTACTCCTGTTGAAGTTAAGAATATTCTCAATAGTGCCATCGTCGTCCTCACTCGAGGAGGAGGAAAAAGAAACGGAGGCGTGTCGGTTTGAAAGCAGTGACGCCTACCATCGCTATTTACAAGGCAAAAGGTTCACCAACAATGGGAATTACATTCATCTCGTAGGGACTAGTATGGGTGGTATGATCCTACAGCTGATTGCACTCCGTTATAACTTTCAAAATCATCCCCCCTCGTCCTCCTCGTCGTCCTCTCCTCATCCTTCCTCGCATCGACTGTTTGCGAGCATGACGTTGATGAGCAGCGGTGCGTCTACCCCTATGCCTACCAGTCTCACCAACAGCCTACAACTTTTTATTCGCCTCATTGATAAACCGAAACCTGTCACTAACCAAAAAAAAGACGGGAACAACACCACCACCACCACCGCATCGATCGAGGAAGAAGAAAAGGAGGCGTATATCGCCTATAAGTTACGTTTTTTTAGCTTTATCTGCGGAAAGTATTACCACTTCCCCACCGAGGATGTTAGGATGGGGCTGGGATGGGCGGTGACACGTACGACACATGATACTGGAAGAGAACGTCAACTCGCTGCCATCGCCGCCGCGCCTAGCCGAAATAATTGGTTAAAAGAAGAGTTGAATAATGTTTCTTTCCCTTTTCAACCCCTTTCCTCTTCCAATCCTGAATCAACGACAACTATCACCAACACCAACACAACAAGGAAGTGGAGGGAGGTGAATTACTTGCATACACTCGTCCTCCACGGTGGGGCGGACCCTATTATTCCTCTCCCCTGTGGCCAGTCGCTGCAGGCATGCATCCGCCACAGTCGCCTGGCCGTGCTGCCTTTCATGGGACACTATTTTCCTCCCTGTTTGTTCGTCACACTGGGCCAGTTGATAGTGACGCACGCGAAGGAGGCGGAGAGGCGCTTCGAGATGGAATAATATTAATAATAGTAAATAATAGCGGAGGAAAAAAAAAAGTATATAACTGTTTATCTTTTTTTCTGTTTGTTTATTAGTTTCTATATGTTTTTTTTTTTTTTTATTAACTCCCTATTTTGAATCATTTATTTAATCAGTAAAAGAAAAAAGGAAAAAAAGAAAAGGTTAAACAAAACCAGCAGACAGAGATGGTGTTGTTATAATAATAATAATAACAGTGTTACACGGATGATTATCATCTAACAGTTTTTCTTTCTGAATTGTTATTTTAATATTTGATCTATCGTTACTTATGGGAATATCGTTTTGGATTGCTTTGTCTTTCTGTTGCTGTTTTTTTTTCTTTATTTATATTCCAACCGTGTCTTTTTTTTTTTTGTTCTACTTTACGTTTTAACTTTCTCCTCCTTTTTTTTTTATTTTTCGGAAATACATAATAATAATAATAAATAGAAATACATTCATATAAAGAACAAGAAAAACTGAGAGAGGAGAGCGCAAATCATAACAGTATAATTATCGAAATTGGAAAGTATTAGCTATACCAACCAACACAAAAACAACAACAAAAAAAAACTATACCCATTTTACTATTATTTATCATTTATTATTATTATTAGTATGACCTCCTCCTCTCGTAGCATTCCTCGAAGTGAGGAGCTCATTACGTACGTTCGCTACTGCGAGTCTAGTCGCACACCTATTCACCTCTGCTATCAAACCTTCGGGGACCCCACCCTCCCCTCCCAGCGGGAAGTAATGGTGCTCATTGGGGGTCTTAATATGCAAATGACCGCCTTCGACGAAGAGTTTTGTGAGTTGCTGGTGACGATGGGCTTTTTTGTCATTCGGGTCGATAATCGCGATTGTGGATTTTCGACTAAAATTGATGGAGATGTGAATAATATTATTCTTCCTACGTCAGGGAAGAGCACGAAAACGACGACACCGGCCAGCTCCCGGAAACGCCCCTCTTCCTCCACGCACCCGGAGGAACACGAAGGGGACCGTAAACCATCTTTACCCGACGAGAAGGAGGAAGCCGATAAAAAAAAAGATAAAGAAGAGGAAGAAGACGATAAGGAGGAGGAGGAAGAGGAGGAGGAAACCGACGCCGCCTACTCTCCATCGTCTTCGACCAGGAAAATTAAAAGAGACTTTCGCGTCATCGCCCCTGGACTACTACTCCCCCGGAGCGTCGCTTCTTTTTTCCTGGGCGAACGCCTTCCATATACTATTGAGAGTATGGCGAAAGACATTTTAGCGCTCCTCATCACCCAACTTTGTATTTCGAAATTTCACGTCTTTGGGGTATCGATGGGAGGCATGATAGCCCAGACCCTACTGCTCCTGGCGCCGCAGCACGTACGGTCCTTGACGTCCATGATGTCGACCACCAACGGCGAAGACCTCCCGGATGCTCAATTGTGGGTGAAGCTGTGGATGCTGCGGCGACCGTCCGCCTACGTCCCGCGAGCGGTGTCGGAGGAAGAGCGAAAGGGTATTCCTCTCGCGGTATACCACCGAAGCGAGTCTCTCAATCACCTGCTAGAGTTCCGCGTACAATCCCAGCAGCGACTCCTCCAGCACACCATCCCCGTGGACCAGAACTATCTCAAAAATCGCTATTTATTGTCTTTAAAACGGAGCAATTACGGCGAAGGGTTGATAAGGCAGGCAGCGGCGGTGCGGCGGTGCCCAGGGCGGGAGGCACAGTTCCGCTCAGGGTCGGTGTACGGTCTTGATCGAGTACCGGTGTTGGTGATCCACGGCGCGCAAGACCTTGTTGTCCCTCCCGCCCACGGCTACCGCACCGCGCAGGTCCTTCAGCACTCTCGCCTTTTAATTTTTAAAAACATGGGACATTACTTTCATCCCGTCTTTTTTTATCCGATTGCCGTGGCGGTGCGGGAGATGAAGCTGGCGCTGTGCTCCAATGGGGGTCTAGGAGGGGGAGGGGAGGGGGCGTCGTACGACCCGTCGTATAACTTTAGCTGGTTGAATCCCGCTCCACCACCGACCATGACGACGGCGCCTTCCCAAGAAATGAACTTCCCCTCCTCTTTCGCTGCCAAAGAAGAAAAAGAAGACGAAACGTCAAAAACAACCACCACAACACCGGAAAAGGAAAATTTGACGACGGCGGGATACCAAGGAGGCAGGTTGTACCTCCCAGTGGTGACCTCTCCCAGCTCACCGACCGGTAGGGCCGCCTGTGCCTCTGTGGATGTACGCGTGCCTCTTCCTCCTCACACCGCGCCTACGGTGAAGTTGAATAAAGATTCCAAGGAGGGGAGCGGTGGTGGTGCTGCTGCTACTGTAGTGGTTCCGGAGGCCGTCCTTCTTGACCTTCACAGCGAGGTGGCGGTGGAGTCCCTCTCTAAGCTCGGGATTGCGCCTCTCCCTTGTAATAAGGGAGTATCTCTCCATAATAATAATAATAATAATAATAATAATGAGAATAATAATAATGAAAATAATAATAATAATAGTACGGTAGAGGAGGAGGAGGATGAGAGGAGTGCTGTGTATCCTTTCCTCCCCAACATGCCCTCTGTGTGGAACACGCTCTCCCATGAAGGCGATCCTAATTCTAATCATCACGATGTGAATAATAATAGTAAGGTGGGTGCCTCTATTTCTCTGAAAGGCGTGCCAGCGCGTCAGGTGTTGGGTCCTACGGATTATTTCACCTTCTTAAAGTATTACGATAACCACAAAAGGTACGAAGATAATTTATATTTTCAGCGACAGGTGAATCGAGATAAGTCGTCGCTTCCTCAGGACTGTCACTGCCCCTCACCTGTTTCCTCCGGTAACAACAACGGTGAGGATGATAATAATAATAATAATAATAAAGACGATGAGAGTGTGATCGAAGCTATTCATAAAGACGACATTGTTGCCACTCTCACGGTTCCCTTTCTATTCCAGGATCAGCGGGATGGTTCTTTGCTTCAGTCGGCTTTACCTTCGCCTCGCGACTCGGAGACGCCACTGTCCTTTTCCGCCTCTGTGAACGATGCGAATCATAATAAAAGTGATCACTGGGAGAAGGAGAAGGAGAAGGAGAAGGAGGAGGATAATCATCATCATAATAAGGATCAGAATCCTCCGTGTAGCGACATGGACTGTCTGCGTAGTTTTGATGCTTACATTCAGTATATGGCAACTCACTGGATAACTGCACCACTGAAGATTAAAAAAAGAAAACAGAAAAAAGAGAGAAAATAAAATAAATCGTGATCCATAACGACAAAAGAGAAAAAAAGAGAGAGAGAGAGAGAGAGAGAGAGAAAGAGGAATAATTCATTTTTTTTTAAATCTTCTTGTTTAGTTGCTCTTTTTATATTCACATATATGCGTTTGTGCTGTCAGGAAGTAAACATTGAAGTACATATTTATACATATTTCGCTCATTATAAAAGCAAAAAAAAAAAATTAAGAGAAAATAGGTAAACAGTAAGGAATATAATAGTGTTAGATGTTCGTTTTCTTTTCCCCTGTTTCTTTCCCCTTTTTTACTTCTTCACTCCTTTTTTTTTTTTCTGTAAGTTAGTATTTTTTTTTTTCTTTCTCTTGTCTTTAAGTCCTTTCCTTCATGTCCACCCCCCAATCCGGTGCTCCTGCAGGTGGTTTGACGCCTACGACAGTGGAGCCTCCTATACGACGGGCAATGCCGACAGAGCGGGTGACGGGTGCGGCGTCGGTGGCAACGCAAATGCAACAAAACGGCCGCCTTCAGCCTGTACCGCTGGAGCTGGAGGATATCACGGGTAACACCGCTCGCTCCAATGCCAACTACTACAACAACGTCTATCACGGGCTGCCGAATATGGGGCGACTGAGGACGGTGAGTAGTTTTGAGTTGAGCACCAACAGCACCCCTTTTGCCGCTGCTACCACACCTTCTGCTGCCCCTAACAGTGGAAATAATAATAATAATAATAATAATAATAATACGAGGAGTAATAGAAGAAGTGGTAGTACAAACAGCAATCGTCGTTCCAACAGCAGCAACAACAACAACAACGGTAACCGAAATAATAATAATAATAATAATAATGCAGATGCGAATAACAGTGCACCGGCGGCAGGCAACATTAACCCCACCAACCAAGGTAGTCGAAATAGTAATAATAATAATAATACAAGTAATAATAATAGTAATAATAATAATAATAATAATACGAGGAGTAATAGAAGAAGTGGTAGTACAAACAGCAATCGTCGATCCAATAGCAACAACAACAACAACAGCGGTAACCGAAATAATAATAATAACAATAATAATAATGCTAATAATAATACGAATAGTAATAATAATACTACTACTACAGATGCTAATAACAGTTACCCGACATCAGCCAACACTAACCCCACCAACCAAGGTAGTCGAGGTAATAATAATAATAATAATAATAACCCTAGAGTCGGCACTAATACTAGTGCTCCTACTACTAATAATAATAACACCAACGCAAATCAGTTACTATTTGCTCCTCTCGATGACGAGGAAGTCCGTCGTCGGTTAAAAAAACGAAGAGAATTCCAGACTCGAAAGCGTGCCGTGGTATACTACGCGCCTCGCATCAAAGAAGCCAGTTACTTCAACCCTAACAACCCCTTCTTTCAACGTCATTTATTTCACCTACGATTGTTATTCTTTTGTTGTGGAGCGCATAAAGAGGAGGAGGACGCAAGCGGTATTCCTAATGCTCCATCTCGTGCCTACCCTACCTCCGGCCCCGCCGCCGCCGCCGATAATAGTAATAATAATAATAGTAGAATGAATAATGGTAATCTAAATTATAATAACGGGTATACGCAAAACGGTACGGCTTTTATGAGTGGAGGGAGGGCGCCTCATCATCCTAACCACAACGCCTCGCAGCAACCACCACAGGGAACAAAAAATAAATACAACTACACTCTTTATGATGCCATGCAGAGTAATAGCATGTTGTACGAAAAGGCGCTGCAGCACATTTCCTGTGTAGGACCGGAGGACCACCATCTTAACATGAACCCCCTCTTGAACCCACAATACTACCATAACAATAACAATAATAATAATAGTAGCAATAATCGTGCCCAGAGAGATGGACGCCACAACCTCAACCCCTCCCCCAACCCTCTACTTAACAACAGCAGCTCTATTATTGTGTCCCAGAGCCCTCACGCCGCCAGCCGTGCTCATCCGCGCAATAATAATAATAATAATAACAACGACGACGACGACGATGCACGCTTCCTCGACCCAGACTATATTGCCGCTCTACGCATGGATAACAGCGTCCTCTATGATACCGAGCACCCTTACTCTAACTACCGTAACATGAATAGCCTCTTTTTTCATTTTAAACACTTGCTATGGCGACTGTTTTGCTTCCGTTGCTCCATCGCCCGGCAATTAGAACTGGCATATGAGGAGGCGGATCACAGTCAACGTGTGCCGCCTTACCTGGACTGCTGTGAGTGTTTGTATTACGGCTGTGATCACCGTAGCGAGGAAAAGCTGTTACGATCCTTGTATGAGGAAAGTGAGCGTCTGGTGGTGAAACCGCAGGAAGAGGACACGTCGACGTCGTCGCTGGTAGGCAGGAATAATAATAATAATACTAATAATACTACTACTACTACTACTACTACTAATAATAATAATAATACTAATAATACTAATAATAACGATAATAGTAACCATACTACTACCCCTACCGCTCCCGCGCGCGGTCCACCCGATTTGTTATACGAAGGATACGAGGACAGTCTCATCTCTGACGGTGGGGAAGATAATAATAATAATAATAATCAGGATAATAATGATAATTATTATACGCGTAATAGTGTGGCAGTAAGAGTGACGGACGGTCGTTCTACATCGCTTAACCGGACGTTAAACAGAAATGAAGCACTCGCACCTCACTATCACCCTGGCTCGACCAAAGGCGTCACTCTCCGTCGTTCCCAGGCCACCCCCCACTCTCTCTACAGCAATAATCATACGAATAATACTCATACTCATACTAATAATAATAATAATAATAATAATAATTTTGAAAATGAAAATAGTCTTTCAAACAATCGATATCGAAACACTTTATTAAAAATCATCGGCCTAGATGCGCTGACGTGTGGGCTCTGTTTTACCCCGTTTTCATTGTGTTGCTGCTATCAAGGTATCGGGACGTGTTTGTTTAACTTCCGGTTACGCTATCATGTCAAAGGACGATACAATTTACACTCATCGGAGATTCCACTAGTGAGTCTGTTGTGTGTGTCGGGGTTCTGCGCGTGCTTGTCGGTGGAGCAGACAGGGACAGAGCTACTCTCGAGGGGGCTGTGTGAGGTAGGGCCCTCTCCTGCATTAATGTTGTAATAAAATAAGTAAAATAAAGGCAATAACAACAGAAAGAAAAAAGAAAAGGAAAAAGTAATTGCGTGGCCGAAAGTGTATTGGTAACGGATAATTATTACAGTAAAAAAAAGTAAGTAAAGAAACAATTTTTTATTTTATTTGAGTAAAAAAAAGCGTATGTAGTTATGATGAGCACTTTTTTTTCCCTTTTGTTTTTTGTTGTTCAATGTAAATAGGTGAAAACAGTGGTTTAACAAACATTGGTATAAGAGTTTTTGCATGTAAAAGATCATAATGTATCTTTATCCTATATACACACACTTCTATATAAATTTATATATAAACCTCCTGTTGTTGTTGTCGTACTTTTTTCTTTATTTTTGTTGGTATTTGTTTTACCTTTTTTTTTTTTTAACTATAAGTAAAAAAAAAAAAGAATGCATGGAAACAAAGCAAACAAACAAACAGCAGATAAGTAAGCGGAAAGTCCATAATGTATATTGTAGCGAAAAAGTAAAAATAAAAACAAGCAAACAAAAAAACAAAAAAAAAAGAATGAATAAATCACTTTTTTTTTGAAAAAGAATATATATAATAGTGTGCCCATACTGAAGTCAAAATAATATCACATGTGCTTATTGTTTTTAGTTTTTCCCAGCACATCAATCCTATCAAAGAGAACCTCTATATAAAAAATAAAATAAAATAAATTAATCCGTAATAATACTGAACGTATCTCCTTTTTTTTTTTTGTGTTTCTGTTTTATTCTTCTTCTTTCATTTTCTCTTTTTTTTTTTTTGTTAGCAGGACAAATATGAATGACGTATCAGATCATCAACGTCACCCACAGTGGGACTACCTCCTTCAAAAAGAAAGAGAATTAGAAAAGCAAGTGGAAGAGGAGACCCGTCGTCTACAAGAGCTCGAGCGAACCGCAAGGGCTCAGGAAGAAGAGTGCATCGCCCTCCAGAAGCGCGTTTCCCGTTTACAAGAGTTATTAATACAACACGAAAAAGAGGAAAAGGAGGGAAAAATACGGCTAAAGAAATCGGTAACGACATTGTATAACATTCGTAATTGTAAAGAACGAGTGAATAGTCAAGTGGGAAGAGAGTTGGGCCACGCGCAGTGTATCCTGACCGTCCTGAATAATAATAATAAAAATGAAAATAATACTAGCGAAGAGTGCGTCCTCCTGGATAACCACCGCGTGTTTCTGAATGGCAATACCCGTCACTACCACCGCCATAACAATAATAATAATAGTAAAGAAAAAGAAGTATATCACTTCGATATGATTCTAGAAGAAGAGGAAGAAAAAGAAAAAGAAAAGGAAGTTCGTACGCCTTCACTCCATCCCTATAGACGTCGGCTGGCTACCCCATCGCTTTCCTTGAACGCTCTAAATAGCTCTTTCCTCCGCGACATTCTTCATGGCATCAGTTTTACGTTTATGAGCGTAGGAGAAGGTTCTCTCTCGCTCTCCCCAGTGTGGTCCCTTCTTTCGTTATTATTAGGCCAGGAAGGAGGTGGTGGCGCTGGAGGAGCTCCGGCTACCAGCCCCTTTCACCATAATAATAATAATAGTAATAATAATAGCAGAAATACTATAATAAATGCTCCCACTGCGATCAGTATAAAAATGAGTTGCGTAACTTTATTTCCTCCCTCTTCCTTCTATTCCTCTTCTCACAAGAAGGAGAGGGTGGGAGGTCGTCCTACTCGATGGCTTCGAGACCATTTATCGTCTCCCTCTGTATTATCTGCATTAACATCGTCGTCATCATCGTCGTCATACGTGTTTAGTTCTCCGGGCGACACTGAAAACAAAAATAAAACCTCTTTTAACGGGGAGGCGTTTCAGGCACGACGACCACCCACATTAATACCGTCCACGGCAGCTTTACTCCAAATACCTTATTTTCCTCCCAGTTATTATCACGATTATGATGATGAGGAGGATTATAATACTAGTGATGGTGATAGGGATGAGAACGACGACGAGGAGTTATTGTCCGATTATAAGGACCAACGGTTTCAAAATGAGTCGAAGCGAACAAAAAGAAAAGAGAAAAAGGAAAACACAAAGAGGAAGAAAAGTCGTTCTTGTTACTACTATAATTACCGTACTCCACCCGAAACGCTAGTGACCTCTATACCAATCCGTACGACGGAGGAAATGGAAAAAATAATAATGGTGTTGCATAAACACCTCCCTCCTGCTCCTCCTCCTCCTCGTGATGATCATGATGACGATTTAAACTCATCGGATTCGGTAATAGATTTTTCCTACCCATTGGTGTTACGTTTTGAGATTGACTATCAACACCCACAGACAGGATATCAATACAAGTCTGTGGTAAGAGTGATTCACACTGCTGCTAATACCAATAATAATAATAATAATATTGGGAACGACAGTTTGTTAGCTTATGTGGATGAGGCGCTAGAAATGCGAAACACTCTTTCTGTATCCCACTCATCACGCCGAGAGGAGATCGCCTCCGCCTTCCTCTCTTTTAATCGTAATAATAATAATAATAATAATAATAATAATAATAATAATAATAGAAGAATAAATCCCATTCTAAAAGATCTTTTATTTCCAACGTTCGTGGGACACTGTAAAACAGTCTTCTTCATCACTATCCACCGCACCTCATCCCTAGTGTACGACGACGACAACCATGACCAAGAGGATAACGATACAAATGAAAGTCCCATCAGAGCTCGTAAACAGGAAAGAGAAAAGGAATCGAAATGGGAAGGAGAGAGTCGTTATTTATTAGAGTGGTGCCGTCGTGTCAAAAAAGGTATTGTGTACGACGTGGAACGGTCTTATAGCCATCGCTATGAAGAGCCTCCAGAGTTTCGTGATTCAGAACTGGATACTACTATGTAGAAAATGCACACAATAAATATATAAACATACATAATACTTTCATACACAATACTATGGATGAACAGCTCATCAATAGAGGAATATATATATATAGATATAGATGCTCTTAACTTTCGTTAAGAAGGAAAAAAAAAAGGGAATAGTGCTAGACAGTTCTTTTTTTCTTTGTTCATACTTGTATAATATAATGCTTAGGAGAGAAAAAAATGATTCGACTTTTTTATTCCCCCTTTCCTGTGATTTAAGAAAAAAAAAGACAACTAATGTATTGCTCAAAATCTGAACTTTATTTTTATTTGTCTTTCTTTTCCCCCTTTTTTATTTATTATTATCATTTCTGATAAGAGTCAAAAAAAAAAAAAGAATAAATAAGCAACAACATAAAAAACATAGAAACATACTTGAAGGCCTTATAGACAAAAAATCCAACGGATAAAATAATAAAAGCAGAACAAAACGTTTTTCAAAAATTAATCATGAGTCATGGAAAGCGGATGCTAGATGCTTTAAATAACAATAACAATGATAATAATAATAATATTAATAGTATGGAGGATAGAAAAGAAAGAAAGAAAAGTATTTCGCCGTTGCCAGTAACTGCCACCTCTCGGCGGTCTTTACTACCAAAATCGTTTCAGTCAACTGCTACGACCACCACTACTAGGACGCCGCCACCTTCTCCTACACGGCCTAGCATCCCCTCCTCATCCTCCAGTGCCTCGTTACCTTCTCCTAAAAAAGAGACGTCGACGGCAGCGGAACTGTCAAATTATTATGATTTAAACTCCAACGCGGACAACAATAATAGTAATAATAGGAATGATAAGAAGGATAGGGATAATACTAAAGATAAAAAGATGGGTTGGGAGAAGACTGCGACCACCACCCTCTTGCCATCGCCGTCGTTGTGGTTCTCGGCGGAGGAGGAGAATTACAGTGGATTTCACAATAGAGGCAACGACTGTTATGCATGCGCGGTACTCACCCTTCTTCTTCATAGTAAACCATTCAAACAAGGGTTTCTCACCTCCCCATCGACGCTAATACTGCTACTGTGGTCGGAGGTGCTTCAGTCCTGGCGATCCACAGAGGAAGTCGACGAGGACGACGAGGACAATAATAATAATAATAATAATAATAATAATAATAATAATAATAATTATAATAATAGTTATAGGGAGGAGGTGGACCGCCTTCAGAATGCATTGTTAGGCTTCTCCAAAACACTCTATTACGGCAGTGGGTATGAATACCACTGCTATAAAAAAGCAAAAAAAGAACAACAAGACACCGATAGCATAAAAACTAATAAAATGGACGAAACAAGTAAACGAAAAAGGGGCCGGGAGAGGGAGAAAGAGGAAAGTCGCGAAGGGCTGTCTTCAGTTCCGTACGACTTTCATGTTACTTGCACTACGAGGGATCAACCAATATTAGTACAGTTGATTGTGTCAATCATCGACTGGTTTCAAGAACATCACCCCCACAGTACGACGGCAACCACCGCGTCTTTTTCCACACACACAAACAATAATTATAGTAAAATCGAAGGATCAAAGAAGCACATTCGGGAATTAGTAATGTTACTGTCTTATGTATTACTTTCGCTAGTGGTACGTCGCCCTTTGAGTCCTTCTTCTTCATCGTCGGCGTCGTCAACTTCTGTGCCTCCTTCCACATCTGCTTCTATAGAGATACCAAATAAAAAACATCACTGTGATGATTATGACGAGGATCAGGAAAGTAATTGTAATAATAGTAGTAGTATTAGTGAAGACTACGATGATTTGTACACAGAAATTGCATCCCACTTTTCCTTTGAAACAACTAATCTTAACATTAATTACAATAATAACAATAATAATAATGAGCGGAATAGCATCAATAGTAACCTCAATCAGTATATCTTCAAAAGAAGTCTACACTATTGTTTATTGGATTTACTTCAGCAACTGTTTAAACGAGAACGGTTTTATGCCTTCTTTGAGGATAAAGTAAAGTCTAGTGTGGAACCACCATCATCACCACCAAAGAGTAGCACGGTGGAGGTGAAGGGAAATATACAGAGCAGTAAAGACTATAAACAGACGACCGATGCAGTCTCACCTAATAATAATTATAATAATAATAATTATTATAACAAAAAGTTATCCATCTTGTGGGATCGTTACCAACAAAGTTTTAATACAGACCAAAACAGTTTTTTGTTTCCGGTGTACCGAAGTCTTATCGATGAAGTTAAAACGGAAGAAGAAGAAGTAGATAGTAACTCTGATCGAGAGAATGGCAGAGAGAGTAAGGAAGAGGATAATGACAATAATAACAATGATAATTATATCGAGGTAGACAGAAATTCCACCCATCGAAAGAAAAAACGAAAGCGAAAACTTTCTTCGTTGTACTATTTTGGGATATTCCTGGAAAGAATGCGCTGGTACTTTGTCGAGCGTGGTGTGTCAAGGGAGGAGGAGGAGGATGGTGGTGGTGTTTCCTTCCTGAGTGGCCAGCAAGAGGATGCACACGAGTTTTTTATTTCACTCTGCCACCTGCTAGAGGAGGAGGCAGTACAATATGAACGTCAATGGGTCTCCCTATGTGGTTTATGGAAGTGTACCCCTACGAAAGGACTTCCCCCTAAAAAAGAACGATCCGTCTGTCAACCCTCTGGACCTTCTTCTTTTGCATTTTCTTCGTGTCACTCTTTGCTTCGTGTATTGTCGCACCTTTGGAGGAGGGAAAAGGAGAACTCACTGCATCACACGACGACCACCACACCGCAAGGAGAACCCCACTTTAACGATGACGACCACCACAATGAATCAGAGAGAGAACAACACGCTTCCAGTTCGACGGAAGCCGAAAGGTGTCCCCCTGTATGGCTGAATCGACTTGTACAGGGAAAGTTGCTGAATGTGATTCGATGCTACAATCATAATCATCATAATAAGGATAATGATATTAATAATAATAAGGATGATAGGAAAAACACGAATTCGATTTTAAATCTTTCCCCTCTCCCGAGTGGTTACTGTGGTCATCAAATTTTTAAGGAGGAAACATTTATTAATCTGTCGGTGACAATTCCTGAGGTGGAGGTGGACTCCAGGTCTCCACCGCTTCCGCTTCCTCCCAATTCCGTTACTACAGAAACGAAAGGCGAAGAAACAAAAAAGAAGGCGACGAAGATGGCACCCCGTCCACCACCACCACTATTGTCATTGTCCGCCTTGTTACGTCAATCAATTCTCTCAGTGAACGCTTTGGAGGGGTACACTTGTGATGAATGCCACGGAAACAAGTCCCAATTTCAATCCACCCTCTTTTACGGCACCCCACCAGTGTTATTGTTTCTTCAACTGAAACGATTTTATTATAAATTAATCTACGAATCCGATAGCACGGAAGAAGACGAAGAGGAAGAAGAGGAAGAGGAGGAGGAAGCGTTTCACAGCAATGATGCTACTACTCCTAACCCCCATCACGCGGAAGGGGTACTACCCACCACAGGATGCATAAAAAAGAAAAAAAAGAAAAAAAGCCCCGCCCGTCCTCGGCGGGTGATCGACTGTGTGCTATATAAGAATACACGAAGGGTATGGACCGACCGGGTGATAGTGCTGCACAGCATTCTCCCCACCGGTAATCACCACTACCACAGTACGATCCACTCTACCCCCTTTCCAGTGAGCCAAGCCGACGAAGAGAGGAACCGAAAGGAGAAGGTAGACGATGAAAAAGAAGAAAAGGAAGAGGAGAAAGAAGAAAATGGCATGGTAAATGTGCTGGAGAGTGTTTACCGTCTTCATTCTGTTGTGTATCATCTTGGCTCTCGGCTACAGTATGGCCATTATGTGGCCGAGTGGGCGGAGGAGGAAGGGGAGGATGTGAAAGACGAAGTGGTGGCTCCTGTACGTCTGAAATGGCGAAGAGCGAACGACGCCAAGGTAACTACTCTGAAGGACTGGCTGGGAAATAATAATAATAATAATTATAATAATGATAACAATGATAACAATGATAATATTAAGGATAATAATGAATATAGTAGTCATACCGAAAGTGACAATAAGAAATTTACTCAAAACTACTTAGTACTGTATGAAAAAGTATCCGAAAGAATTGTTTCCAAACCCCTTTCAGAGCTCATACCTAGCCCTCCTTCTATTGTTTAACAGGATGGGGAAGTAAAAATAATAATAAAATAATAAAATAATAAGAATACATTGTAGTGCAGTCGTGCGTTCAAAGCTTGTAATAATAATAATGGAAAAACTTTTTTTTTATGTTTTTTTTTTAACATTTTTCATCTACAATTTTTTTTTTCTGTTTTTCTCTAATTCTACCGCTACGATTTTTTTTTTCTCGTTTTGGAAAAAGAATAACTCAATAAAATAGAATTATTTACTGTCACAACAACTACGAGGAGGAGGAGAAAGAAAAAAAAAAAAAGAGAGTGTGAAATAAGAGCGTTGAAGCGGACGCGATAAGCGTTACTCTTTCTTTCCCCCTTTTTTTTTTCGTCTTTTGTGCCTTTTTTATTTTTCCAATTTTTTTTTTCTGTACCCTTCGAAAATCTCTTTTGTTTGTTGTGCATTAGTTATAGTGCTATAAACCTCATTAATTTATTTCACATTTTCTCTCTTCTTTCCCCCCTTTTTTTAAAAAACAACAACAACAACAACAACAAAAAACAACAACAGCTGTAAATAGATGAATAAGCAATATAAATAAACATAAAGTATTGGATCACTAATCATTCTAAAAAAAAAAAGAAGGAAAAAGGAGAAACGCGTCTATGCACGATCGACCGAAAAAAAGAGAAGATATCACTCCAACTACCATAGATTCAAAGGATGAAACGAAAAAGGAGAGCCAATGGGTGGTCATCGTTTTTCTTTTGTTTTACATCGTATTAGTGGTCGGAATGCTTCACTGGATGAGTACTACTGCCATCCCAGCTTACTTTTATTGGGGCCCTCTTTCCCCCTCGACGGTAACGGACCCCAACGGTGATCCAAGGCGTTGGCATCACATCCTCTCCTCCCCAGAAGACGCGAACCGACACCACGAAGCCACCCTAAAGCGTCATGCCCTTCTTCATTTAGGTTTGGCCCTCCTCACCTTCCTCGTTACTTATTTTCTTCTCACCCCCCCTTTCGGCCGTCATGTGACGCAGTCCGCTTCTGTAGGCGTTCGCGGGCAGCTGCAGGGATGGCGATCCAAGGCAATAGCCATGCTCACCTGTTATACCCTCCCTGCTCCTCTTGCATGGTGCCTTCAAGAGGTGCCGACACTGCTGAATATTGTGTGGTATGTGGGGCGTGAAGTGCCGCACTCCCTTTCGGTGTACAGAGGTGGGGCCCCTTCCCTTTCTTGGCATCTCAGTATACAGTGCATCCCTTCTCTCTTCTACCCGTCTCTTCTGCTGTTCGCCCTCCACTACCTCCATCGCAGCGTGGTCTATCCTTATTACCTCTGGAACCCTTTGGCGACGCCGGAGCAGCGGCGTCTGACGGCCCCACATCCCGTCCCCCTCCCTGTTGTTCTTTCTGCCACTCTTTACTGTCTGTATAACGGCCGACTACAGGTGCTGGCCAACCTGCGGCCCTACGAGGAGCGGCAGAGCGGTGCCACCCTAACCCCACCGAGGCAGTCTCCCTTTTCGTTTCTGGACCCTCTGATGGGAAAAGGAGCGGTATCTCATGGTAGTGGTGAAATAACGGCGTGTGTGGTGTTGGGGTGCTTTCTGATTTCTAGTTTCCTGTTTTTCAAGGGAATGTACATTAATATATCCAGTGACTACCACCTCCTCAGTCTGCGTCGTCTTCGTGGACAACCAACTATTTCCCGCCTTTCCGGTCTCACACTCCAACAAGGAAAGAGCAGAAGGCGGCGTAGAGAAGCGGCTGAACGGAGTGTGGAAGGGCTAAAAGACACTGCGGGGCCCTCCCAAGCGGATCGGTATAGCATACCGTATGGAGGCTATTTCAACTACGTGAGTTGTCCGAATTACTTGGGAGAGTGTATAGAGTGGGCGATGTATTGTCTGGTGCTGTACTGTTGTAGTAGTGGGGGTAGGGCTGCTGCTTCTGCACGTCATTCGGGATGGGATTCACAATGGATTAGCGGCAGTGTGACCTCAGCCGTTGGAGTGGCTTTTTCTTTTTTTATCTATACGCTTTCCAACTTGTTACCTCGAGCGCGCGATCACCATCAGTGGTATCGTCAGCATTTCGGCCAGCGGTATGATCGTCTCAAAAGGTTTGCACTATTTCCTGGTGTTTATTAGCATCTAACTCCTTATTATATATAGAGTTAAACTAAGTTAAAGCTTTTTTTTCTCTTTTTTTTTAGTTGTTATTGTTGTATATTCCCCGTTCTCTAAATCAACACGTGTCGATATTCGTGCAAGGAAAAGGGTAGGGACAACAAATAAAGCGTCTAGCTGTTTACTTTTCTCTCTCTCTCTCTCTTTTTTTTTTCCTTTTTTTTTTTGTCGCCAAAAGTATTTTCTCATCTTTCTTTTTATATTCTTTTTGAGTTTCGAAAATGATGCGTCGAAGTTTAACGGTGTGCTCGGTTCTTCTCGCCACCTTCACCCTCTCGGCGAGTGCGAGTACCTGCGGTGCCGGCTCTACGCTCCCTAACACCGCGAACTGTGCCACCTGCCAAATCTCCGCCAGTTCACCCGCCCTGTGTGGGGAGTCCGCGACGATGCTCCCATGTGATGCCAACGCCGTGTGCCGAACCTGCCCCGAGGGTACCGTCCTTGATGATCAGAGGGATTGCGCGAATACCTGCGGTGTCGGTTCCACCTTCCCTAACACCGAGTCCTGCAATGACTGTTCCCTCCACAGCGCCAAATGCGGCGGGAAGGGGGACCCCCAGTGCGACGCTAACGCTGTTTGCGGTAGCTGCCCCGTCGGCACCCGGCTGATAAACGGTGCGTGCAGTTCCACCTGTGGTCCTAACTCTATAATCCCCAATACCGTTACCTGCAAGACGTGCAACACGAGTACCGTTGGGTGTGGAGAGGGGAGAAAGCAATCCGCCTGCGATGCTACCTCGGTCTGTGTATCCTGCCCCCCCAACACGGCTCTGGATCCCACCACTAACACCTGCGAAGTCACCTGCGGTACCGGCTCTGTGTTCCCTAACACCGAGTTCTGTACCACCTGTGAGACCAGTGCTGGCGAGCCCTGCGGAGGATCTCACGAGGTCTGTGACGCGAGCTCTGTCTGCTCTGCCTGTATGGACGGGACCGACCCCGCTGCCAACGGCGGCGTCTGCAATGAACCCCCGACCTGCGGGGCGGGTTCTATTGTTAAAGGCACCCTTAACTGTGCGACGTGTATGGATGAGGGCGCGCCGTGTGGAGTGCCGGCGGGACCACTGTGTACCTCCAGCGCTACATGTGCCTCCTGCCTCGCGGCTGCGGATGGTGTCAACCCCGACCCCAACGATGGTTCCTGTGCACCCAACAACTGTGATCAGAGCCTCGGATCCAAGAAGTACTGCACCAAGTGCTCTGATGCCGAGTTCAGGGTGTGTGACGGCTGTGTCAGTGGCCACGTGCTGAGTAACGGAGACTGTATTCGCTGTTACTGTGGGGACGGCTCTGCCTGCACTCCCGGCTCTGCCACCTCCCCCGCCACCTGCGGTACCTCTAGCGCATCCGCAGCCCTCCGTGTCAGCTCCTCCACCGCCGCCCTCCTCCTCTCCACAGCTGCTTTTGCACTTTCTCTCCTTTTCTAAGCTAAGCTAGGGACAGAAAGAAACAAAAAAGAACTCAAACTAACGAAAAATGAAAGGAAATAGAGGAAAATGAGATTTTTTTTTTTAATTATTCATAGGCGCTTCTGTTCGTATTTTTTTTTTTCATTATTATTATGCTGGACATACTTTTTTTTTTTTGAATTTTCTCAAAAGAAAACTCCAAAAAAAAAAAAAGAAAATCGAGAAGGAAAAAAAAAATTAATAGTGCAAGCAACTGCAGGATTTAAAAAGAAATAATGATTGAAATGCCTTTAGTAAGTTTCAATCCCAACCTATACAGCGCCTATGACCTAGAAAAGGAGCTAACAGCAACACTCCATATTTTTTTTTTTTCTACAACAGTTTCCTCAATAGGAGATATTTGTAGGGAAGAAAAGGGGCCGTTGAATCAGCCCCTGCGTTCATCAAAAAGAAAAACAAAGCAAATGGGTTACTAAAATAGGTTTGACATTTTTTTTTGTTGTATTAGATAAAGTTTTTTCTTTTTTATTAGGTATTATTCTTTTACCCTTCTCTTTTTTTTAAGCATTTTTACCTATTTTGCTTATATTTAAGGTATTACGAGTTAGCAGAAATTATTTTTTTTCCCTTTTTTGTTTTGTTTTGCATTACACTTTTTTTTTTCTATTTGTCTTCCAATTTTTCCTTTCTGTTGCCCTTTCTTTTTTTTTGTTTTTAGATACATACTTGGTACATAAGAGCATAATAAAAGAGCAAAAAATAAAAATAAAAAATAAAAAGGAAATAAAATAAAATGCATTAGTAAACATAAGAGACATAGTAGAATGCTGAATAGTAGTAGTGATAATAGTTACTGTGAAGTGATCTACTTTTTTTTTTGGAACGAAGCAAAGAAAAAAACAATGAAGACAGCAACAACAAGCAGTTGAAGGAAACACTTAAAAGAAGGTAGGAAAAATATAAACAATTAATTAAAATAATAATAATAAAAGATAATGCAGACAAAGGCATCCCTAAACAAATTGCAAGAAGTCGAAAGTAAGAACGATTATTATTTTTCTCTTTTTATTCGATTATAGTAATAAAAAAAAAAAAAACAAAAGAAATAAATAAGATATGGTACTCAAAGTGAATATCGGTGAGAAACTCAGTAGTGTATACATATATATATATTCACTTTTGGACTTTTTACTGAGAAAAATAAAAGGAAAAGGACTAAGAAAGACTCCTTTCTAACTAGTATGGAACGAAAACAAACAAACAAACAAGCAAAAAACAAATAAATAAACAAACAACAATCAGCATCCACAACAACAACTATATACATTTTTTTTTAAAATTCTGCTATTGTACCTAAAGCTTCTCGAGTTGTATTTTTTGTTTACTAACAATACTGCTTTTTTTTTTTTTGAACAGAAAAATTTCACTTATTTTTATGTTCGGTTTTAGCATTCAACTTTTTTTAGTTTTGTCCTCCGTTTTCATTTTTTTTCGCTTCTTCATCACCCCTCCACCACCCCCTTTTGTTTTTCTTTCTTGAATAAGCGTAAATCGTAAAAGTTTAAGTCCGATTATTTTAAAAAAAACTAGTGTGTTTTCCCCTCTACAATGAGTAAAGCGGTGTCCCGTCCTCGAGTGTACGTCCGCATTCGTCCACTGAATGAAAAGGAAATAAAAGAAGGAGATGGTACTATTATCTGTAGAGGGGATACGCGTCAGCAAGACGTGCTGTATTTCTCCAAGGAGGAGAATAAAGAGGAACTTCAGGTTCGTTTCGACCACATTTTCGATCAACAGGTCACTCAGTCGGAGGTGTATGACTTTATCGGCCCCGAGGTGCAACGTACGCTCTTTGGAGGCTACAACGCCTCCGTGTTTGCCTATGGTCAGACTGGTAGTGGTAAGACGCACACTATGGAAGGGGCGAAGGACCCAGACGGTGGCTCCGCGGTCCAGTCAGGACGTACAGAAGACTATGGTCTCATTCCCCGCCTCATACAGGGGATATTCGACCACGTCGCCGCTCACCCCGATATCAGTAACGCTGTCGTGGAGGTGAGTCTGGTGCAGATCTATCAGGAAAAGATTCAAGACCTGTTAAATAAGCGGCAGCAGCTGGATATACACATGAACAAGGAGGGACAGTACGTCGCACGGGATGCGACTTGGAAGGAGGCGAAAAACTTGAAGGATTGCATGAAACTTTACGCGGAGGGAAGTAAAATGAGGGCGACGTCGTCGACGGAGATGAACTTGGTATCGTCTCGAAGCCATATGATATTTATGCTTCGCCTTCAGTGGGATGAGCCAACGCTACCGGGCTCCCACGCCCAGTTAAATCTCATCGACCTGGCGGGTAGTGAGAGACTGGATGAATCCGGGGCGAAAGGGGAAACCATGAAGGAGGCGATCCATATTAACAAGTCCCTCTCTGCATTGGGCATTGTCGTCACGAAATTAGTAGAGCAGGCAAAACGTCCCAACCGACGCATCCACATCCCCTACAAGGACTCCAAGTTGACGTATCTTCTTCAGTCCAGTCTCGGCGGAGCGAACTTGACACACTTTATGTTGGCGGTGTCCGCCAGCAGCATGTGGCGCAGCGAAACCAACTCCACCATCGAGTTTGGCAAACGGGCGCTTCAGTTGGTGATACGACCCGTGCGTAATGCCATTGATTACACACGGCTAGCGGAGATGGAGGCGATGATCGAGAAAATGCGCACCCACATTGCGAGTCTCGAGGAGGAACTAAACAACAAGGAGTCCTCCGATGCGGCTGGCTTTTTACAAATTAAGCAAATCCCTCAAAACGGTGAGGAACCACTACACCGGCGTCGGAGGGACAGTGGTCGGACTCGAAAACATTTAAAACGACAAACGGAGTTGAATCGTATTGTAGAAAACCTCCCCGAAACGTTCGACGATCTCACCTCCCACTGCATTCTTTTTCCTGAATCGAAAGACACCTTCCGCGAAATCGGAGGGCTGGAGAAACTGATTTATTATGTAGACAAATCGGCCAGCACATTTTATCGTTCCAACGCCGCTCAAACGATAGCCAGTGTTATTGAAGATAATGGAAGAGAAGTGTTTGCCGATATTGGGGGGTTGGATGCCTTGACTCGATTACTGCAAGTAGACGAGGAGCGGTGTAAGGAGGGGGCGTGTGTCGCCATCGAGGCGGTGTGCCGTGGCTGCCTCAAGAATAAAAAAGCCCTTCAGCCTGTGGTGTATGAGGAGCTGGTAGAGTTGATTTACGGCTATCCTAGTCAGCAGGTTCAGGAGGCCGCCTGTACCGCCGTGGCCAGCATCGTAGACGGCTACCCTGAGGCGATGCGCCGCTTCGAGGCGTTGGACATTGTACCCAAGTTGCTAGAGACCATTCGCACCACCCCTGTGGAGGTGGTCAACTTAACGAAGGCGGCCACCAACTGCGTGGGCCGTCTTGCCCACGGCGACACACAGATGCAAGAGCTCATCGCCTCCTACAGGGGGGTGGATTTACTGATTGATGTTCTCTTCAGCCCCAGCGGCGACCGGGACCACCAGATCCCCATCCTCGCCTCCTACGCGTTAGTGAATCTCTGTTGTAGCCATAAGGAGAACCTTCAACTCGCGAAGGAGCACCCCCGCTACGCCGAGGTCAAGTTTCGGCTGTTGGAGGGGCTGGCTCGAGCGTTTGGGAGCAATACGGCCCGAGAGGGGTTCGGGAGGGCGACGGCCCAGGAAAGCGCCTCCCCTTTCCCCTACTACGGGGTCACCGTGTTGGACAAGTGGACCGTGGCCAGCAGCGGCGGCAGACCCATTTTCTCCACCTTTATGGATAACCCACAGTTCTATCTCACCATCTCACAGCCCTGTGACGTCACCTTTATCATACAAGACACCCTCTATGAGGCCAGGATGCGCAAAAAGCGAAAGAACAATGCGGTGTACATGGGAATCGCGATATTTGAAGGGGATCGAGAGCTGTCTCAACTGGGTCTCAAACAGCTGGACTTTCATGGAAAGATTGTCGAGATTGGCAAGTACACCTCCAACTGTGAGAACGTGCTCCACTGCCACCTCGACCCCCGCGACACCCCGTATATTGTAGTACCCTTTACCTCCCAGAAGGGACGGCAAACTGACTTTGCCCTGACCGCCTTTGCAGATTACCCCATCGAGCTGACGACGGTCCCGGACCACGTTGGATGGGTTCATAGTGTATTGGACGGCTGTTGGACCGAGTTCACGGGCCGTGGAGGGGAGGCATTCGACTGGCGCTGTAACCCACAAATACGCCTCACCCCACAGGAGGACTGTCGTGTGGTGTTTGTACTTTCCTACCAGTCTCTCGATAAGCAGCGCGCCGCCCTCACTCAAGAGGATGAGGACGAGGAGTTCAATCAAAGACCCCGCCTACACGGACGTGTCTTTACGACGGAGTTTTGCCCGGAGAAGCGCTATCTGAAGGCGGTGGTTCCACTCCCCCAGGGATCCACCTTTGTAGGGAGCAACACCTTCGCCAGCAACTCCTACATCACCACCACCGTCAACCTTCAGAAGAATAAACCGTATGTTTTCATTCCCTTCACCGAGACACCGTTCCAGGATACGTTTCGGGTGAGCGTTTACTGCGACACCGATCAACTGAAGCTCTCCTCTCTAGCCAAGATGACGGGAGAGTGGCTGGTGACATCCTTAGGAAGTACCTGGCTTGGTCGACCCTTGACAGCGGAGATTGAGGCAAAGGGAAAAACAGTCGTTGTGGCGTATAGCGCGGGGGTGTTTCTTCGGGTACGATTGCAGGATAAAAACGGTAAAAAAATAGCCGGTATTGACTCCTACTGGAACTCGGAGGCCACCGTGGAGTACGACGCCGCGGAGCTACAACAGTCGTCGTTTAAACTACAAGTAGAGGGAATGGTAAAGACCGAGGGATCGGGCAAGCACCAAGAACCTGCAAAGGAACGGCCTTTTGATATTTTTGTGTTCACCGACCAGCCGTGTAAGGTGGGTCAGGTCAACTACACCGTGAACCCCAGCGCATGGCCGGTCCCGGCACAGAACACTTCCGGTGACCTCTTGCGTTATCCTCGTCTGTTAGAGGAAGGGGATATGGGAATCGGCGTAGGAGAAGGAGACGAGTGGAGCGACACGGACAGTGACGGACTTACGGCGGCGGAGTTACTAGAAGATTTGGAGAAGAAGGAAGAGGAGAACCGAAAGCTACAAGAGCAGATTGACAAGCAGGAAAAGGTGATTGAAACACTAAAAAACTCCGCTGGGCCACTGGGGGAGGAGAAACACAATACCAGTCGTGAAATCACCTCCGCAACACCCTCGCAGGAGGGAAAGAACCCTCTTCGAGCGACGCAGGACCGGCGCCGTAGTTCTCTTTCCCCTGCTGGTCGCAAGTCGAGCACCAACAGTGCCACCAGCAACACCAGCCACAAGCGGAAGCCACCAGCTACCCCTAAGGAAGGCAGACCCCCGGCTTCTTCCTCGGCGCCTGCACCGCTTCGAGAGGCCACCGAAAAAACCATTCTTCAGCTGACGTCCGTAGAGAAAAGGATAAAGGAGGGGAAAAAATCGGAAGAGGATTGGAAATGGATTCAGAAAGAGTGTGCAAAGGCGCGTAAACAGTTGCAGCAAGCTCTGGAGGGGGGTAGTAAACCAAAAAATGGGGAGTAGTAGGCCTCCCCTCCTCCCTCTTCTCTTTTTATTCTTTCTTTCCCTCTGTCTGTCTCTCTCTCTCACGATAGTTTGAATTCTGTATATGTATTTGTACTATTAGCTATTTTTTTTTCTCCTTTTTCAATTGTATGTATTAGACTTTTTTTTTTCTTGTATAAAAAATAAAAATTAAAATATGCTGAATGAAAAAGCGGACTAACAAGGGGTAAATGCTTGTATATTTTTTGCTTGTATATTTTTTTTTCGTCTTTCTCTCTCTCTCACACATCACTCCTTGTGTATCTTTATATTATTTTAGTAGAAAGTAGTAGGCATCTTAATAGGAGCTAAAAAGAAAAAAAAAAAGTATAAACTACATCTTTTTCCTTTTCTTTTTTTTTATATATATTTTTCACTCCTATGCAGCGACGATTTACTTCCTCGGCGACCTCCTGTGTGGTGGCGCCGGCCTCCCACTATTACTGTAGCGCTAGAAATAAGTACACTCGCCAACCCTCCGCCCAGTGGGACCCCGTCCACGAAGATATTAACGCCCACGTGAAGCGGCGTATCCCTGGCGAGACACGCGTGGATCGAGTCAAGCGTTTCGCCCGGGAATGGCGTAACGTTGAACTGGAGCTTGGCGTGTACAAGGATAGTAGAGGACGAGAAATTAAATACCGAAAAACATTCGTGTATCGGTATACATATCCGAACGCCTTCGACGAGTTCTGGTGGCCGTGCAAGTAAAAGAACAAAAAAAAAAAAGGTGTTTAATTATATATACATATTTAGCAATAAAGGAGGAAAGAGGCAACAAAAGCGGTCGAAAAACGAATACACACAAAAAAAGAGAAAAAAAAGAAAATATATAATGTTCTGTAATACAACAGCAACGAAAAGAAATTTCATCTAGTTTTTTTTTTGTATTTCTGTGTTTTGTTGCCCTTTTTTTGCTTTTCCTTTTTTTTTTCTTTCTAGCTTAGTGTAGTAGTATTGTTTATGTAGTAATAGTAAATGATAAAGTGTAAACTGTATTGCTTCTGATCAATAGTAAAGTCCATCTTTCCCTACATAACTATCTATATATAATTACTTTTTTTTTTTTTTGAAGAGTACAACAGCACCCAACTGTTCAACTTTATTTCAGTGTTTATTATGCTAGTTTTCTCTCTCTCTCTCTCTACTCCCTTTTAGCACAGTTAACTCACACATATAAGTTTTCATACCAATACATACCCATACGGCTCTATACTCTCCCATGCGGCGTACGTTGTGGTATCGCTACGATTCGTTTAAAGCCGCCAAGGATGACTTCAAGCCTCTCTTTGAAAAGGTCACACGACCGAGATCCGCCTATTCTGGATCCCGCGGCTCCACGTTCACCACCCCGAGTCCTCAGCTGGATGAGCTGGTGGGCAAGTATTTACTGTACATGCCACGGAAGCTGCAAAACTCCAAATACCCTTCGCAGCGGCGCAGTTGGCTGCGGACCAACGCCTCTCTTATTTTCTCAGAGTCACGACAGCAGAGAAACTATCTAGTCGCACAGGCCGCGTTAAAGGTAGCGCTACGGGAAACCGATCATTTCCCCCAGGTGGAGCAGAACTGGATACACGACGCGTTGGCATCTTGTACGAGTCTCGAGGAGCTGAAACAAATCGAGAAGGTGCTGCGGGAGAGTGTGCGGGAGCTGACGGTGGAGGAGACCACCCCAGTGAGGGCGCTGGAGGCGAGGGAGGCTGCGGTAGCGGCGGTGCTGTCCAAGTATAGTTTTTTGCAGTCCGATCTGGCCTTCACCCACGAGGCCGATGGGGGTTCCGTTCTGGGGGACAGTACCGCGGAGGAGGAGGCGGCGGTGACGTTGGCGGTGATGGAAAAGAAGCCAGAGGCGGGGGAAAAGGCGCCTGTGCTGACGGAGAACAGCGTGGCGTTGGCCGTTGCCTCTTCACGACCCCAGGCGACAGGAGAGACGCTTCTGTCCGCTGAAAAGAGAGGCCAGGCGGTGCTACGACAGCTACAGCGGCAACGGGAGAGTGTCACCGTTTCTCCCAACCACTCCTTCTCCCGGTACTTTCTAAAGCAGCGTCTGGTGACCGATGAGGGTGAGTTGCAGTCGATGGTGCAGGCGATGCGGGAGCGGCGGTCGAGAGTGGGACTGCGTATTCAAGGGACCCACCCCCACGCCGAGGCCGCCCGAGTCCTCTTGTCCGCCTCTTCTCTAATACGCCCCATTTCTTTTCTTCCGTCCGTCAGTAATGCCTATCAGCTCGACTGTGGGCCGGAGGTGCCGTTTTCGCAACTGTTGGCGGACCGGAACCTCGTCGAGTCGCTGACCAAGGAGGGTGTGGTATCGTACCAGAGCATTAGCAGTATGCTTCCGGTCTACTACCTTGATCTCAGAGAGGGGGATCGCGTGCTGGACCTGTGCGCCGCCCCGGGCGGTAAGACACTGCTAGCTCAAGACTACCTCGGGGGTCGTCGAGGGGGGGTCATTGCTAACGAGGCGAACCCTGACCGCGCACGGCAGCTGGCCGACCGACTGGACAGTCTTTCCCCCCACATTAGTACTCTTTGCAGTGATGGGGCCCACATCGTCTCACGGTCGCCTACCGCGAAGGGCGCCTTCAATAAGATTCTGGTGGATGTGCCCTGTAGCGGGGAGGGCCGACTGTCGCGGGAGCCGCTGGCGTGGAGACTGTGGCACCCTCGGCGGGGGTTGGAGTTCTTCCCGAGGCAGCTCGCTCTCCTTCGTCAGGCGATGGAGCTATGCGCGGTCGGTGGCACTGTCGTCTACAGTACGTGTACGCTGAACCCGATTGAGAACGAGGCGGTCGTCGCGGCGGTGTTGCGAGAGTGGGGGCCGTCCGTGCAGCTGGAGGCGCCACCCGCCTTACAGGGACCCTCCGAGGAACGTCCTCTTCTCTCCCGTGGTCTGAAGGAGTGGTACGTCCCTACTCCTGGAGGCGGGTTTTACCGGGACTATAAAGAGGCACTGACCCGGCAGGAGGAACCCCGCGAAAGACTGGAGCTCCCTCATGACACCTTTTTTCACTACTTTCCGCCCTCGGAAGAAGAAATGGAGACGATCGCCAGGCCTTTGCAGCTGCACAGTCGGCGTGTGATGCCGCATCGCTCCAGTGGTCTGGAAGGGTTTTACATGGCGATGATCCGTAAAGTGGGTTCTCACCCTCTCACCAAGGGGATAGGGCCGTCGGGTCTGCAAGAGGACACTAGGAGAGAGATGGTTCCTCGGAAAGGCTCAAGGGGGTTTTCACTAGAGGCGGCGGCGGCGAAGGCGGTGCTAACGAGCGACACGCCTACGCTGTGGCACCAGTGTGGGTATCTCCCCCTTCACGCTCGTAGCGCATTGGTTCTTCAGTACTTGAAACCTTTTTTTGAGTTTGTACCGCGCGAGGAGACGGCAGCGGTCAAGGATAGTGTCTCGGCGGAGCAGAAACTTTCCTCTTTTCTGGACTACGTGGGCGTACGTACCGTGTGGAAGGATGGGGAGGGAATGCGACTTATTTCGGAAGCCTCCTTGGAGGTGTTTCGAGTGATGAAGGAAGAAAAACACCATGCGGTGTACGACACCCACTTTAACACGGACGAAAAGCCCCATCACTTGTTTTTTTACTCTCCACAGAAATTGCTAC
The DNA here is from genome assembly GCA_019695575.1 of Angomonas ambiguus. Lineage (NCBI taxonomy): Eukaryota > Euglenozoa > Kinetoplastea > Trypanosomatida > Trypanosomatidae > Angomonas > Angomonas ambiguus. The sequence goes on along the minus strand of JADNSB010000017.1, from coordinate 55,303 downwards.
AAGTGGGGTTGCTCTTGTTGGATGGGAGTGGTGCTGTCACGGAGAAGGGGGCTCACTATCTGTGGCCGTTCCTTCGAGCCTGGTCCGCCTCCACCTCCATCGCCCAGTTCCAGCGGATGCTATCCGACCTACCGAGCGGTGGTACCCAACGGAGAGAGATCGCACTCCCTCGACGGACACTCCGCTTGCCGTTTCGGTATCTACAAGTTTTACTTTCCTCCAGACAGCTGTACTGGAAAGAAGACTTTATCCACGGCACCAACCCCCACCTGTCCGACCCTGAAAAGCGAGCCGTTTATGAAATGTCAAATCAATTGATCCGTGGACAGCCGGGGGAGGAGAAGAGGGAAGGGTCACAGGAATCGAGTTGGTTGACCGAGTTGGTCCGTTCCCTGCCCCATCCCCCGAGGGCGGAGGAAAGGTTCACGTACAGTGCCATCGCGACGGTGCGAGGGGAGGATAAAGTGCTCCAGGAGTCTCGTGTGGACGGGAGAGCCGTGAGGGATTGGGCTCTACCCGTGACCGTAGAGGTGCACCAGCGAATGAATCCCCTTGGAGGACGGAGGAGGGTGTTATCCCTGCGGGTACGGCTGCAACTGTCCTCGACCTCACGGGATCGGTATGTGGCGATGCTTGGGCGACTGCTCGCGGTGCCTCGACTCAAGGAGAAGCAAGCCCACCGCCCCCTCGTGTCGTCCCCGACCCCCACACAGCCCCCGCACCAGACGGAGATGGGAGAGACAAGGAAGGACCCAGTGGGCGGTTCTCGCACTACCACCGAAGCGTCTGTTGCTGTGGATAAGGACCGTACCAGATACCCCGTATCTGGTCAGGGGAGTGAAAACCGTCCAAACCGTGGGAGTACAGTGTTTGAGATTTGAGAATGTTGTAAGGAAATTAATGTTCACAGTACATATATTAACATTACCTTTTTTTTTTTCTTATCTGGGTTCGTTCTCTTTCTATTTTTTTTTTCTCTTACAACATTCCTTTTCTTTCTTTTCTTTTATTACAATTTCTCCCCCCCCTCCCTCCCCTCCCTTTTTGTTTTTCTTCATTACCCCAATAATACAGTAAATGGCAAACGTACCTCAACCAGGGGAAACCTTTCAAGGAGAGGATGGGACTGTTTCCACCATTTTAGCGCAGAACTACGACCCTAACTACTCCCCCACCGAGGAGGAGCTGCGGGAGTACGCCGAGTATATTGGGATCGACGTCGACCGAGAGCCCTACTTGCTGCCGATCGCAAGGGAAGGACTACGGTGTCCGCTTCCTGATGAATGGAGAGCCTGTCAGACGAACGACAATGAAGTGTATTACTTCAACTTTGTCACTGGACAGTCTCTCTGGGATCACCCCATGGACGAGGAGTTTAAACAAAAGGTAATTGAGGAGCGACAAAAGAGGAAAGGTGGGAACCACAACAGCGGCAGCCGTCGACAGAGCAACCACAACAATAATAACAATAATAGCAGTAATAATAATAGTAATAACAACAATAATAGCAGCGATGAGGGCGCCCCTCTGGTGGATCGAGGCCGGAGCAACAGCGGGGTCCCCGTGAAGAGCGGCGCGACCAAGGCACTCTCTGAAGCCCTCCTCGGTTCTAGTAGTCGTCGGAGCAGTAACCTCCCTCTTAGTCCTCAGGGCCGCCTCGGCTCCATCACGGGAGACCATGTGGTCAGCCCCACCGCCACCTTCAACGCCAGCACCTTTGCCCTCCCTAGCCCCACCGCAGGGACCCCGGTAGTGAGCATGAAGGAAAAGGAAGAGCAAATTCGTCGTCGTATCGAAGAGGAGCTCGCCCCCGAGAAACGATACTTTGTGATTCAGCTGGAGAAACAACTCACCGAGGCGAAGACGGCGATGGAGAGTGAACTGAAGGAACTTCAAGCTAAACTGAACACGGAGTGGGAGGTGGCGAAGCGAAAATTACAGAGTGGAGAGGCGGCGGAGTTGGAGGGGAGGGAAATGGAAGCAAACTGGAAAAAACGAATTGAGGAGGAGAGAGCGAAAGTGGTTTCACTCGAGGAGGAAATTAAAGAAAAGCAGGAACTGCTGCAAACCCTCCGTACTAGATCCTCGGAAGAAATTAAAAAAACACTAGAGGAACAGAACCAAAAAGAGGTGGAACGTCAACGGGAGGAGCGCCTCTCCGAGGTGGAGGGGGAGATGAAGACGTTAGAGGAGCGTCTACGCGCGGACTTGGAGGAGTATGTGTCGAACCGCAAGTCCGACACCGCCCGTGCGACGAAGGAGGCGGAGGAAAAGTTGCAGAAAAAAATACAGGAAACGGAGGAGGCACAGCAACAGCTAGTCCGTAAGTTGGAAAAAGAGGTGGAGGAGCTGAGGAAGACGGCGAAGGAAGCGGACTCGGCACCTCCCCCAAATAGCAATGCAGACGACGACGATGAAGTGAAGCGAGCGAGAGCGGCGGCGGACAGAGAGATCAAAGTGCTGAAGGAAAAGAATAAACTACAGATGGACACCCTCAAAAAGCAGTACGCCGAGAAGGAAAGAAAATTACGCGACAGTATCGCTCGTTCTCACCAAAAAGGCAACCCTAAGAGTGATGCAGACCGAGATAGTCTTACTCGGAGTACCGACGACACGGCAAGCAACCAATCCGTCCCCCCGCTCACCGCAGAGGAGAAGAAAAAACTGGAACTGGAAGAGGAAAAGCTAAAAAAGCAAGTAGAAGACGCAAAGCGTATTTTTATTCAGCAGACGGATTCCCTCCTCGCCCACCGACGAGGCGGCACCGTCTCCAGTCAGTCCATGACCCCACTGGACCTTAACCTCTCTCCTCAGAAAGAGTCACAGGCGAACAAGAGTAACCAATCGATTAACTCGAGTGGGTTGCAAGACGGAGGGGAGGAGGACCCACTGGTGTTTGCACGTCAGGAGTTAAAGGCGGTAGATGCGGAGTGTGTGCGGTATTTCCTTTCCCTGAAGCAGGTGGAGTCGAAGCATGAGAACATCATAAAACAAATCCGTGACGAGCACCTCAAGAAATTAGATGCCCGGGGTAAGACGGATGTCCGAAAGTTGCCCCAGTACACCAAGGAGGCCACGGAGAGAAAACGGGTGTGGCTGCAGCGCAACCCAGCCCCCACCCAGGATATGCCGCCGATGGACGAGGTACCCAAGATTAACAGCGTGATGGGGAATATGCCCGAGATTGAGTTGCCCTCCGAGGAGGAAAAGAAAAAGATGATAAACATCAAAATAAAAGAACTGCGAAGTCAGTACGCGGAGGAGGAGCAGAAGGAGCTGGCGGCGCTGGAGAAGGCCTGTGAGGAGGAGTTGAACGCCCTCAAGGAGCGGTACTACCAGTCGAGACTAAAGACAGTACAGGAGGGGATCGACCGTCATAGAGAGGAATCCATTCGGTCGGTCACCCCACCGTCTTCGCCCTCAAAAGGGGTAATGCCAGCCGACACCTTCGCCTCCCTCTCCCCAGACCCAAAGATGGTGGAGCAACGTCGTGTGATGCAGTCGACGCTGGAGAAGGAGAAGGAGGAGTGGGGGAAGAGGCGGAGTGAGATGAAAGAGTCCATTCAGAGGGTCAAGCAAATACTTCAGATTCCTATCCCGATGGTTCCACCGCCCTCAGCCAAATCGGCGCGTCGAAAGACCGCCCCCTCCCATTCGCGGCGGCGTACGACACCTTCGGTGGAGTCCATCTCCCCCGCTAAGGCGGCCGCCGAGGAAACCGCCCTGCACACTCGATGGAAGGAGAAGTTAGCCACGCTGAGAAAGTCCATGGAGATGGAAATCGCTCGATACGAGTCACTGTGCAAACGTTCCGCCGATGCCGTTTCGCCTCGACGGGCGTCAGGAGAGACGCCGAGAGGGGAGACCCCGGATCTGTACAAGCGACCCCCCGCCATGAGCGTGGGCAGCCTGAGCGACCGTCCTCCTATGTTTCCACAGAGTGGGCCGAGGAGCGTGGAGGGCAGTCACCACACCGCGGCCCCTCACTTGTCCCCTCCCGACCCCCGTCATACGCCTCTGAGGCAGTCCTACCACCCGTATCCCCAGTCGACGAGTGTCAACGCGATCGTTGGCGCCTCCCCGGTCCGCTCCGGCGGACCCACCACCACAATGGATTCTCTCCTCACCACCCCTTTTTATCGATTCTCCCCCATTCAACACCCTTCACAGTACTCCGCTTCGAACCCCCCGCCGCCTTATCCGCATCACACCATGTCGCTCAACACCTCCTCCATCCCCACCGCGGAGCTCTTCGCCAATGGGAGCTTCCTCACCCCTTATGAGGGCCTGTCGGAGCTTCCAAAGGAGTACGTGAATCCAGAAAATACTCATCACCCTATACCAAATAATAATCCTAATGACCATACAAATAATGTACTTGGTAGAGATTACGCCCTGGAGGACCGTCTTCATCATATCCGTGAGGCGTTAAAAGTGCGCAAAGCGAAGCTCAAGGAGAAACAGGCGGTGATGGAGGCGATGAGGGACGAGTGGCGTGACGATATGCGAGAGTGCAAGGCCAACCATGATATCTCCTCCGCGGCAAAGCTGAAAAGCGTAAAGGAAAAGTTGGAGGATATGGCAAGAGAGTTAAATAAAGAGGTGCTCGTGCTCAAGGAGGCAGCCCAGGTACTTAAAGCGGAGGAAATGCGCTACGAGGCGCAGCTGTTACTAGCGTCTGCCCCTCACGGCGGAGGCGAACCCTCGGCGGTGGTCGATGTCCTACAGCAGTTGTTGACCCGGGCGGATCGGCTGGAGCGGGTGATGCGGCAGTCCTGGACGGAGATGGAGGCAGAGGAGTCGAGCCGCGCACGTCATCGTAAGAGTACTCGACACCTCTCTCACTCGAAGCCAACCGCCGCGGCAGTTGTGGCGGACTCTCCTACGAGTGGTGGTGGTCCCCGTGCTCGGTCGGGTTCCGAGAACCGCGAGCGCCGTCCGTCCATGAAAGAGTCTCGCAAAGAGGAGGAAGGGAAGCGGCGGGCGTCTCGGGGGGATCGACATGCTAATTCAGAGAAGCGACCGTCTGTAGTAGAGGAAAAGCGAAACCCACCTCCTAAAAAGAACTCGGAGGCGATTCAAAAACACTTGAAGGATATTGGGACGTGGTTGGATGAACAATAATAAAAGAGAAGAAGGAAAGGGGATGAGACCACAACAGCAACAACAACTACAAAAACAACAACAAGAAACAAAAAACTTGCTTGCCATTAAGAACTTTAGTTTTTTTTGTTCCGGGGAGTTTCCTGACGTATCCATCACAAAATTCTAAAGCAGCTTTTGCGTTCTGTCGTTCTTGTATTCGTATTTTTTCCATTTTTTTTTGTAACAGTAAACAATAGAGTATTTTTTCATTTTTGTTTGGTTGTGGTTCTTATTAATAAATTACCCTTGGTGTCGAATCTCCTCACAGCTGGTGTATGGCTGTAGTGTCTTTGTTACTTTACTTTCATCGTTTTTGGAATTGAATTCAACTGGAGTTTCTTGCCTTTTTATTTGTTTTTCCTTTCACCTTCAGTTTTTTTGTGTAATTATTTTTATTTCTCTCTCTAACACTTTTCTCTTTTCTACTTTTTTTTTTTCTTCTTTCTTCTGTTAAGAAAAAAAGAGGTGTTTAAGAAAGGGAGAAAACGCAAATTCCTATTTTTTAATTATTGAGCGTTCATTGGTACTTTATTGCTTTTTAATTTTTCCTCAATCCAGTCCCCAATAGTAATAATAAAAAAAGCAGAAGCAAAAACGGAGCACTGATGGGGGTTCCAAAGTTCGCCGCTTGGCTCACAAAGAAGTACCCGGATATGTGCTCCGAGGGTATCCCAGAAGATGTGCATGGTCTGTATGTGGACCTCAACGGTCTTATTCACCCGTGCTGTCATAGCGAAGACGACCCCGGGGTCGCCCTCCGTTCGGAGGAGGAGAAATTGATGGACATTTGTCTTTCTATTGAAACGCTGGTGGTCACGACACGACCCCGTCAAGTACTTTACATTGCGGTGGACGGAGTGGCGCCGAGGGCAAAGATGAATCAGCAGCGAGCCCGTCGGTACATGTCGGCCGCGGTGCCCTCCGAGGGGGAAGGAACTTCCGTATTTAAAACAGAGGATGAATACACGACGGAGGAAAAGGCAGAAACGATAGAGTCGCTCAAAGAGGTGGAGCAATCGCTGCAGGAGGACCCGCTGTATGGAGGGGGAGGTCTAGGCGATATTCTCCCCGACCCTGAAGCGCTGCTGATATCCAATAAAGAAGCCAAACCGCTCCTCTCTGTAGATGGGGCCTCCCACCGGAAAGATGCCCCCCGCGGTGCCTTTGACTCCAACTGCCTTTCCCCTGGTACTGTTTTTATGGAAAAAGTTTCCCTCTCGGTGCGTCAATTTATTGAGAAGAAACTCCTCTCTGCCTCGGAGACAACGGACGGGGAGGAGGAGGAGGGTGGTGGTGGTGGGAGCGGCGCGGTGTGGGGTGAACTTACGGTAGTATTCTCTGACAGCAACGTCCCTGGTGAGGGAGAGCACAAGCTGATTGATTTCCTACGCACCCAGTCCTGCTTCAGCGGCTTCAATGGTCACGGGGCGCATGTGTTGGCAGGACTTGACGCCGACCTCATCTTTCTCGCGCTCTCCCTTCACATTCCCAAAATCATCATCCTCCGCGACAACGGGCGTCTGTCGCCGTGGTCGGAAATTCTAGAAAAAAGGAATCACAAAGCAAAGCCAATTAAAACACGAGTAGTCAACGGCGACGAGGAGGAGGAAGCGGAAGAGGAAGATGTGGGAGGTGAAGTTACGGGGGAGGAGAAGGCGAGTTCGGAAAGTGAAATGGTAGTGGAGGAAGGGAACGAAGGGAACACCGCTGCGGGAATGAGGATGGCTAAAAACATGACCTACCAATATTACGATATTGATGTGGTGGGATCTTCCATTGTTTCAGAAATTAACCAATTATGCCTTGTGAAAAACTTTCGTCTAAAAGATAAAAGTTTTATCGCCAACATAAAGGCATCGAATGGATATCTCTTCTTCCCAGATGCCACGTCCTCCAAGTTTGAACACATTTATAACACGTTTCATCCTTGTCAATCGGCCTGCAACTCTAAAATTATTGATGATTTCATCGTTATGGGGATGATCATGGGCAACGACTTTCTCCCGCGCACCCCGGCGTGCTTCTGTGGAGAGAGCGTCATGGATACCATCCTCGAAATTTATATTCGAGACGTGCTGCCGTACGGTTATCTCACCTCTGGCGATCACGATATTGATTTGACTCAACTGTCTCGTTTTTTGAAAGGGTTCGCGGAGGTGGAGGCGATGTTGTTCCGTCAGTACGCTATTCAGTCCGAGAAGATGACCCCAGCGGAATCCTTATTACCGTTCCCCTCGTTGAAAGACGAAGAAGTGTGGCGTGAGGTGTACTACAGCACCACCTCCATCACGCAGGAAAGGGAAAAAGTGCAAGAGAGTTGCTTCTATTACATTCAAGGGCTTCGGTTTGTGTGGAGTTACTACAGCAAGACGTCTCAGCAGGTGAGTTGGTCTTGGCAGTATCCTTTCTTTCACGCCCCTTTTTGTTACGATATGTATTGTTTCCTGCAAAGGAAGGAGGCGGAGGCGCAGGCGAAAGGCGAAAGTCTGCAGTCATTCCTCCCACCAGCGCCGCTGGAGAAGGAAGCCCCCAATACGGTGACCCAACTCCTTTGTATTTTACCCCCCACCAGTGCCGGTTTAGTACCGGAGTGTTTTAGGGAGACTATGCAGTCCCCTCCGACGGAGGAGCTCAGGCGAACCTTTCCAAAGACATGGCAGGTGGACTATACCGCCTCCTTCGGTAAGGAGCACCTCGCGACCGTCATGACCCCACTGGCAGACTTGGATCAACTAAAGGCGTTAGTGTTGTCTCGCCTGGAAACGTTAAGTGAAGGGGAGAAAAAGCGCAACACCAACCGTTCCTATCACCTGGTGTACCGCCTTCCCTGCGACACTGCTACCGCAGAGACCGCCTACCAGTTCGCGATCCAGGGAGAGGGGTTGCGGCCGCTGGATGACGCCAATCCTTACACAGAATCGGCGCGCGGGTTGCTCCATGACGACACCAGTGCCACGTTAGAGTGGTTTACACTGACGGAGGTGCCACCCGAGCGTTCTCGCCCGCGTACCTACACCTTCCAGGTAAACATTAATAACTTGACAGAGCTACCAGACGGGTCGCGATTCCGGGTGGTGACCCGGCGAGGACGCTATAATAAGAGAGGAAAACATTCCAGCGAGAGCAAGACGACGCAAAGCAGCGACCGTAGCGAGAGTGGCGGCGCCTCGAAAAAAGAGTCGAGTGCGAGTGGGGTCCCTAGTGTGCCCAACTTTGCGCACTTCCACCTCTTTCTATTCGGTTTAGTGCTCCTTGTGGTGTGTGTCTTGCACTACCACGGGCCTCGCTCCCTTCCTCTTCTACTGCTTCCCCTTCTCCAGATCGTCTCTGTATTCTTGTGCAGCCTGTTTCTTAGTTACCTGCTAGGGTTCGCCACCTTTTACCATCAGAAGGGATCGGGTGTAGAGCGAAATACGATACCCCGCATCTTTACCGACTGGCAGTGTAGCGAATGTCTGTCGTTAAATTTTTCCAAAAACAAAAAGTGTCACTTTTGTTCTTCCCCGTTTGTGGAGTCTACTTGTACGATAGTGTACAGCGGAAAGGCAGCGCCGTCCCCTCCCCTGTACGACCCCGACCACCGTCGTTATATCGAGTGGTTTAGCATTGATGTGTGAGTGCTAAAGTAAAGGGAAGGAAAGAAGGAGGGAGAGGCTGCCATCTCTCTCTCTCTCTCCTCCGCAAAATAAAAGATAGGGGGGTGGTTTCAAGTCTACAGCGGCATTATATATACATGTAGTTAGCATTGTCACCCCGTAATAAAACAGTAATACTCTCCTATATATATGGAAAATGATTTTGTATTTTTTTTTTATTGTCTTTTACTGTTATAAAGTTTTTGTACCCAACCCTTATTTTTTTTCTTTTCGTTTCTCTATCTAAAATATTAATCATATTAATAATTAAATAAAGTGCCAATTTAAAACAAAATTATTTTTTCCTTTTCGTATCGATCTATCAAAACATCAACAACAAAAAAAAACTGACAAAAATCAACACAAAAGTTAAACTTTTTTTTTCGCGTATGAGTTCTGTATCTGAAGTAGAGCCACCCTCGCTGGAGGTATTGAACGTTCTGCGGCAAACCCTCAGTGGGGAGTTGGGTCAATCCCACTTGTTCGAGGGCTGGCCTCCAGCGACAGACCCATCGGCCTACACTCTCTCCCAGGTTTCCCTTCTTCAAGAGCTCTACGACTTCAAGAATAAATATGAGGGAGGGGTGGAGCAGTATGTAAGAAACGGCCAGCGACTGTTGCAAAACCAGTCCGGTCCCGCGAGTACCTATCTGGACTTGGACGTTCCCACCTATGCCTTCCGTGCCCCCTCTCTGCATCCTTCTCCGTCCAACATCAAGGAGAGGGAGATGTTACGAGAGCTGGAGCGGGAGGGGACGGCGCTGCTGCCCTCTTGTGCCTTTGTATTGGTGGCCGGAGGCCTTGGGGAGCGGTTGGGGTACCCTGGAATTAAAATAGGACTTCCTGTGGAGACGACGACGGGTGGTGTGGTCCCTTCGACCACGGTATACCCTCACAACTACTTACAACACTACTGTCAATGGATTCAACAGGTCTACCACGCCAACCAGAATGGCTCCTCCTCCTCCTCGCCGCCCCGCCGTGCGCCTCTGATCATTATGACCTCCAAGGACACCCACCAAAAAACGGAAGAGTTAATTTCAGAAATGAAGGAAAAGAAACTGCTGCACATGGACAGCCCTACAAATCCGCTTCAGATTATCTTGCTGAAGCAGGAGCAGGTGTTCTGTTTTGCAGACTCGGAGGCCCATCTGGCGGTACACAAAGAGATCAATAAAGAAGGACAAGAGGTGTACTCCCTCCCTAAAAAACCACACGGACACGGCGATGTCCACTCGCTCATATACAGCGCCAAATTCCCCGGCAGAGACCGCTCCTTGCTGGAGGTGTTGGAGTCCGACTACCAGACCCAGTACATGGTGTTTTTCCAAGACACCAACGCAATTGCGCCGTGGACCGTCCCTATCAGTCTCGCGTACAGCAAGAAGCATGACCTCCGCCTCAACCTCACCTGCATCGAACGAGAGGAAGGGGAGGCGGTGGGGGTGGTGTGTCGGGCGAAGAGCGCGTTGGATAAGGAGGGCCGCAAGACGGAATGGAGGACCGCCCCTGTAGAGTACAACATTTATGAGGAGTTGGTGAAGGGGAAGGATGGGCTGCCGGAGGACAGTCGGTTACGTCGGCTGCTGGACTCTTCCTCCTCTTCCCCGTCGGATACCCCTGGTACAACGCCCTCTTACTCTCCTTTCCCTGGCAACATTAATACCCTATTATTCGAGTTCTCGACCTATAAACAAGTGCTCACCAACTCGAAAGGTACTGTTCCAGAGTTTATTAATCCAAAGTATGAGACCACTAGTGACGGCCGGCGTGTGTTCAAGAGCCCTGCTCGTATTGAGAGTCTGATGCAGGACCTCAGCGCGCTGTTGGACAGTAGAGAGGAGGGGTCCGATGCGGTGGTGCGAGAGCGGGTGGGGGTCACCGTGTTCGACCGCTCCACCTATCAACCCGTCAAGAACAACCTTAAAGATGTATTCAAAAAAGTGGAAAAGGGAGAGGAAAGTTACGGCGCTACCACAGGGGAGTGTCGTTACTACGAGTTCATGCGGAATCGCCTGGCCGCCGTTGGGGTTCCCATTCCCCCGGCTACTTCCGCCGCGTCAAACCTTACACTACAGTCTCCGTTTTCACCGAGTGGAACAGCCACCTCGGAAAAGGGGTTGGAAGTGAATGTGTTTCCCAATATCGTCCTCGATAGCGTGGTGCAAGGCGACTACACCTTGGAACACCTTCATCAACAGGTGTTTCCGACCCCAGAGGCGGTGAACATCAGCGCTGGGAGTACGTTATACATTCAAGGAGCCGTCCGGTTGGAGAGTGTAGTGTTGGATGGCGCCCTCTGTATTAGTGGCCCACCTTCCTTCTCTGAGAGTGTGCTTGGTGTGAGTGGGGTAGAGGTGCACAACAAACCATGGACGGTGAAGGCCATCCCCTCGGAGTGCTATAATGGGAAGGAAGAGCCCCCACGGTACGCTCCAGTGGACCTGATGCGGGGGTATACGATTGAAAAGGGAGACTTGAAAGCGGTCGACGCGTCTACCGATCAGTCCAAGTTGTAATGCCTAAAGAAGAGAGGGCGTGTGAATGTATACTTTTAACCATCTTCTTTTCATTAGTTCTTTTTTTTTTTTGTTCACGTCTTTGCGCTCATTCTTTGTTTTGTCCCAAACTATTTTTTTTTTTTTGTTACCCCTTTGCTGCTAGTTGGTGTTACTATTTTTTTTTCTTTTGGAATCTTTAACATTCTTTTTTTTTTTTGCTACTCGCATTGATTGGTAAATAAAAAAAGAAAAAGAAAAAGAAAAGAAAGTCAAAACGAAGGGGAGAGAGAGAGACACGTAATGCCCATCATTCTTCAGCTCAGCTGTTTTGTCGAGGCACCCGAGGAGGTTCCAGGACATGGTTCCAACAAAACGAAAAAAGTGATTCCACCTCGAAGGACCCAAACCCCTTTTGCCTTCTCCTATAATTTAGGACCTGAGAGTACCGTGAGCGAGGTGATACAGTATCTGCACGACTTTGTCGAAAGACGACTCCATAGTCGTTTATTTAAACCGGTGCTGTTCAGCGTACTTTCCAACCCTCAGACCGATTCAATCAACCCCACCGAAACGGCGCTTCGTCGTCCTAACCAAGAAAAAGAGTTATTCCGTCGAAGAACGCTGCACATTCCATTTATGGTGGAGGCAAGCAGCAGCGGCAGCACCAGCGGTACCCACCCAAGAGGGATTCGAGCTATGAGAGAGGAACATGAAGGAGAGGGAAGAGCAAATCCTCCTCATGCTAGTAACCACAACCACAATAATAATAATAATAAGAGTAATAAAAGGGTTTCTAGTATACTCCGGAGGGAAACACGGCGCGGGGAGGAAAGGATAACACACGGGAATGCCAATCACTCGGAGTGGGCCCTCTGTATTAGAGATGCCGATGGGGTCTATCGGTATGGAGGCAACGCAAAGGTGAAGAAGGTAAAGTCCCACTCTCCCACTAAAAAGAAAAAGAAGAAACAGAAAAGCGCGTCGTCGTCGTCGTTGCGGTTTAATTTTACGCGAAAAAAGAAAAGTGAATTAGAGGAGGCGGAATTGGATGCTAACGGACAGGATTTGGTGGTGGTGGACGGAGGAAGTGAACCCGCGTCGGGAGAGAGGATGGAAAAGAAGGAGAAGAAGAAGGAAAAGAAAAGATTCTTCTCTCGGAAACAGAAGAAGAAGGAGAAGAAGAATAGAGATCAGGGAGAATTAGTCCTCCCTTTAGATGAGAACCACATTGAAAAAATGGTTTCAGTGAACCCCACGGAGGTAAAAGGGAGGCGCAAACACCGTCGTGGCAAACATCACGACATTTCTAAAGAAATGGATAGTATTCTTCGTTTCCCCTTTATACCCCAACTGTGCTTGACCTCCCACGCTAAGCTTATGGCACTACAACCCGAAATTTGGCGGCATGAGAGATCTATCACGGTGGGGGCATCGTGGCCAGTGGATTCTACCTCACCGGGAAAGAAGGAGGGGCCTCTCAGAGAGGACTCGATAGACCTGGAGGGAGCCCAAATGACACCACTACTCATGGAAAAGATGAAAACTTCCTTTTTTCTGTCGTCCGAGTCGAGTGAGTTTGAGCTAAAGTTTGCTGTGATCAACGCCGTGGTGCTCCCAATGAGCTGGTTGGTGGCGTTAAACCCAAAACCGTCGATGTCAGACCCAGCTCCCAAGGAACACTCCCCCCTCGGCGACCTTCCTGAGGATGGACATGCTCCTAACACCAGTGAGGATCCTAGTAATCATAATAGTAGCAAAGGAAAGAGTAAAAAGCATCATTTTTTCTCCCCACGGCACACCACGTCGTCCAACGACCCTCCGCTGAGGCTCTTTCAACCCGTGCAGGTCCCGCTGGAGTTAGTCCTCAACACTTTCAGGGACTGCGAGGGTGACGGCACCTCCCCACCCTCACCCAATCGAGAAGAAACCACCCAATACACAAAGGCACCGATCCCACAGGAGGAGGAAGAGAGGAGGAAACACCAATTAGCGCCTTCTAGTCCCCCACCCGACGATAGCACAGTCCGCTCCCCGGCGGTTTCCTCTACCAACGGGAAGCACGCGGATGGGCCTCTGGTCGAGATACTAGAGGGCACCAGTGCCACCACACTACCCCAGCAGGAGGATGCAGCGCCGACTGAAAAGGAGACTGGGACGGGCAGTGAAAGCAATTCCGTAGCGGTGGACTGCGGCCCCTCGAACCCTCCCAGCGCGCGGGTAGCTCCGTCGGCGGAGGAAAGAAAAGAAGAGGAAAAGGAGAAAAGCAGGTTACCCTCTGTATTCGAGACAATCGAGGGCGACGGCTACGAGCGCGAGGACACTGAGGCTCTCCCTTCCCCACCTCCTCACCGCATAGACGCACAGACGGTGTGGTACTTGCCCTCCGATCTCTGGGAAAGAGGGAACCCTAATAATAGCAATGGGAGGGAAGAGTGGAAGTCAGAGGAGGGGACGCTACTCTGGCAGTATGCTTCTTGCATTCTTCAACACCGTGAGATGTGCCAGAGGATTGACCGCTTAAGGTCTCCTGACCGCAACCCAGAGAACACCGAGGACGACTATCGACTGCATCAGCTGATGAAGCGGAAACTAGAACTAGAAGCGGATATTAAAGAGAATCACGACAGGTGGAGGGTTTCTGCCGACGACTACCATGGACGGTTGGGGGAGGCGTATCGTCAAGCGGCACGGGAGGAAGAGGCAGCGCACCAGGTTTCCATGTTAGAGGAGCGTCTCCTCGAGAGTAAGGCGAGACAGGAAGAATTACTCTTGATGATTGATCAACTGTAAGACCAAAATTGGAAGGCCAATACTTTAATAATAGTACACAGTACATAGAAAATGTATTTGAACTGTACATTTGCTGCTACATTAAAAAGAAAACAAAAAAACACGCTTAGAGATTTTTTGAAAAAGTAAAATATTTTCATTTGATGATTACTACTTAAATTATTGTACGAGGAACTTTCAAGGGGAGACATAGCCTTTGAACTTGTGGGATTATCATCTTATTGCATCGCCCTCTCTTTTTGTTTCTTAATTCAAAGTATAGAGGTAAAGTATAGTTCAAAAATCAACAACAACAAACAGTAAATAATAGTTTTCATTACTTAACATTTCCCTTTTCCCCACTAGAAAACACAACTCTGTATCCCTTTAGATTTTAATTTTAATTTTTAAAAATAGGAATGCCAGAGGGTATCCTAAACCCACTTCTTAGTACGTCTCTAGAGGAGTACAGCGCCGTCTTAGTGCTCGACGCATTAGACACGGACAGTTATGAAATAAATACGCTAGAAATTGAGTTTTCCTTTACCAACAGTCCCACCTGCCTTCTCTCCACCGTGGTTACTGATGTAAAGGAGTCCCTTCTTCATGTACGGCACAAAATCCCTTACCCATTGGAATACTGTTATTTAAAATTGTCCTTCTCCGATGGAGCGGAGGGAGCCACGGACAGTCGTGACCGTGCCTCCCTCGACGACTCTCCAAGTAATAATAATAATAATAATAATAATAATAATAATAATACTAATACTAATAATAAAAATAATGGTAGTAGTGTTATGCCAGTTGCTTCATCATGGGGGGAGAAAATGTCTTCTCGTATGATTTCTCTTCCCCAGTATTGGAACTACGCCGTCTGTGACATTCCTCTCTTTCAGTCGTACCTCCACCGCCGTCCTTCCTCCGCCGTCGGCCGTGACCGGGCACCGCTGCGACTGGAATGGGTATACTGGGGAGAGACCTTAACCGAACCACCTTTAAACGGAAAAGGAAGAGCAGAAAAGAAAGAAGAGGGAGGAGAAGGAAAAGGAGGCACCATGCTACCTCCACCGCCCGACTCTGCATTGAAGGCCGGTCCAGGCACCTCCTCCTCTCCCACTACTAATGCGTCGACCTCGAGGGCGGTGGACCATATATCCCTTCACCCTCCCTACTCCTCCCTACCACCTGAATTAGAAAATATCGAAGGGAGACTTAACCAGGGAGAGTTAAGGGAGGACAGCGTGGAGGCACTGATTGCCACTCAAAGAGAAAAATACCCTCCTCCTACGGTATTCTCCCGCAATGCGGACAGCGAAGAAGCGTTTCTCTCCTATCGCTCCCAGTGGAAGGCATTTATCGAAAGTGAAACGTCAAGAATGAAAGGGGAACTTCAGCGTCTCCATACCACTGTGCAGGAGGGTCATCGTTGGAAGTATCAGTTAATGCAACAACTGGAGTCGGATGTCGAGTCACTTACTAAAGTACGTGATGAACAGAATAAAAAGTTACAACAACAACAACTCGAAGAACAAAAACAGCAGGAAAACACCTCTTCTACCGCCTCGCAGCGATTGCATTACCTTTTACAAATTGAACAATTCTCAAGAGAAAAAGAAAAGGAGTTGCTGAAAGAGTTGGAGAGAAAATTACAAGAGAATAGTGTTGCGTCAGTAGATGCCCAGCATCCTAAAAGCAAACACGCAAGTCGTCGTGTCTCTCCTTTCAAAAAGCGTGACAAGCCTAAGCAAACAAAAACTAATAAAAAGAACAAAGAAAACGACTGGTCAAAGGTCTTAGGAGAGAGTAATGTGGTTTCCTATTCGATGCACACCACTCCGCCTTTCTCTTTTACCGACTCTGACAGAAATGACGATGATGATCACCATCGTCGTCATTACAGGGTGGACACCTCCTTTCCTGTACCCCCTTCACTCTCCTCCCCTTCTCCGACTACCCCACTGGCGAAAGAGGCTAACGTGTCGTACCGTGGAGCGAACGGCGGTGAGGAGACGACGACGACGACTGCCATCTCCGAGGAAGATAGGAAGGAGCTGTGTCAGTTTGCCCAACGATTGCGAAAACATTTAGCGTCTCAAAAAGAGCATCCCATCGAGGGTGAAAAAAAAGTGCTTGACACCCAAAACGTTAATCCTACCGATAATAAACACAATAATAATAATAATAATAATAATAATAATAATAATAATACCGTAAGGGATAACACGAACCGGACTTCAGCTGTGTCTCCCCCTTCTTCTTTCCTCTCTGTATCCCATCACCATAAAGACTCTTTTGTGAAGGAGCGCATGCAACTGTTAGATGAGGTAAGGCGATTACGGGAGAAGATGGAACACCACCATAGGGAGGGAATCAACTCCAAAGCCATTGATCGCTATCGGCAAGAGGAAAGTGGTATGCATGCACCTGTCAAGGACACGTTTACCTCTGCGGCTTCCGTTTCCCATCCCATGTCTGCTCCACCACCTCTCTCATTGAATGCGCATCGACTCCATTACTCTAATTCAGAAGGACGTAGAGAGTCTCTCTATGCGTCCCTGTATACACCAACAGTGTCGCCCACTCGGTTGCCAGTGGTGTAGGGAGAATCGTCGTGGTACACGTCATGAAGATCGGCGCTTGCTTCTGCAATTTTAACCCTTTTTTTTTTTGTAGTTGTTGAAAGTTTTTTTTCTTCTTCCCCCGCTGAGTGACTTCACTGCATTAATACTCCCTTTTCCCTTTCCCTTTCCCTTTCCCTTTCTCTATTTTTTTTTCTGTAAGATTTATTCTGTATCAGTCTGCTTTTATCTCTTCTTTGCGGAGAATTTTCGACCGTATTTTTATTTTTAAAAAAAGATAAACAAATAAATAAATCAGTAAAAGAAAATCGAAAAACTGAATAGAACAGCAAATTGAAACTACCATTATAAAAAGGTAAGAAGAGGTTTGTATAGTTTAACTTTGAGCCCCGCTTTCTATTTTTGCTTTAAATATATTGATTAATTGATTGTGTGTGTGCGCAATGTCTTACAGCAGCCGTCGTCAGTTTCTGGAAGGGATGCGGTTAGAGGCGAGGGCGAGGGAGCGCAGTGGTAGCAGTGCCGACCGTCATGCTAGCCACCACTCCACCGAGGAAGAGAGTCCTGTAGGGTCTGAGAAGGTAAACGGCGTCGTTTCCCCTCCTGGGCCGGATTTGGACGTGATCAAGGAGGAGGCCCACACGCCGTACCGAACCACCACTAGAGACCATGACGTCCCACGGGATAGCTCGCACCCGCGACTGGTGCGCTCCTTTCTTGACGACGTGGACGCCGAGGACGACGATCAGCCCAGCAGTCCTCCTCCCAACTTTCTAGGACACAAAGGGTCCCCCACACCCGACGACGGTGTGGTTCCCTCCACGACAGATACCACTACCGCCTCCAACGGGGGTGAGGCCTACGAGAATAGTCAGTCGGATACCCTTCCGACACGTCTGCGGAGCAACACCATTCCCTACGCCGACCGCCTTCAGATGTTGGAGTCGGAAAAGAAGGAACGAGAGAAGCAAGAGGCGAGTCGTCCAGCCGCCCCAGAGACGGTGACGACGACCTCCACGCTGTTGGTGGTGGATGGGGAGGAGCCACCGGAGGAGCAGATATACACTGCCCGCCCGCAGTACGACCGCCCTACGCCCACCACCGAAGAGAATCCTCTTCCCTCCGCCTCCACCGATGCCTCGAAACGGCTTCACCTCCACACCCAGGAGAAGGAGGAGCAAACACTGCGGAGGGACCGAGAGGGCAGCGCGGCTCGCAGGGAGGAGGACCTCAGGGACTTGCAGATCCAACTAGCTACCGAAAAGGCTGCTAATATCGAGGCGGAGAAAAAAATCATCTTCCTGAATCGCGAGGTGGATGTGCTGAAAAAGGAGAATCTGTCCTTGGCCTCCTCCGCGGCCCCCAGCCTCTCCGCCAGCCTGAACCACGCCACCACCGCCCACTCGCACTCCCCCAAGTACGTGGAGGAGCTGGAGCAGCGAGTGAGTCAGTTATCGAAACTGCTGGAGCAGAAAGAGGAGCGCATCCGTCTTCTCGAGCAACGCCTTGCGGATGAACTGATCAACCGCGGTCCCAGTAGCAGCCAACCCCCTGCCGAGGTAGCCGCCGCCCCCACCCCTACTGTGAGTTCCAGCACCGTGCCTCTCACCCGCATCTCCTCTCACCCCTCCCCTTCTCGCTCGGTGGAGGTGCGCACGACAGAACTACGGGAGGTCCCCTCGACCCCCACTCGCCGACACAGCGAAGGGCGACCCGAGAAGAAACCGGACCGTCTTCGTCGTCGTGCTGGCAGTGAAGCGATTAGCCCTCAGCGCGCCGCCCCCTCCTCTCGCCGACCGTCGACCCATACCACCACCACCACTACTACCACGACAAAGAATAACTCGGTGGTCTCCTCCGCCCGTCGACCCTCCTCCGCCCGACGGCAATCCACCAAGAGCACCGCCTCCGCCTCCGCCTCCACCTCCGCCGCCTCCCCTGCCCGTTCCTCCCTCCCCCGGCACAGCACACAGGTGCAGCGGCAGAGCCACCCCGTCTCTCTGTCCAAGCAGCGGAGTGGTAGCACCCTCAGCCAGTCGACGAGCAGCCTCCCTCCTCATAATAGTTATAGTAGTAGCGCTCTAAGTACACAGAGGACCAGCTCCGTGCACCGTACGGCGGTCTCCCCTACCCGCTCCGTAGCCAGTCACGCCTCCGCTTCTACTCGTGCCCGACCTCAGATCACATACGGCGACGACACCGTTACTATGAAGGGGACGACGACGATGGTGGTGTTTCGAAGTAAAGCCCACAGCAGTACACTCTTTGAGGTAGGACTGATTTTTCTTCTTTCTGATTATTATTATTATTATTATTATTATTCTTTGTTTCTTAGATCCTTTCATTTATAATATATATATATCTATTTATGTTCAATTTGTATTAAAATGTTATACCACAGTTTAGAGTATTGTTTTTTCTTGAGTCCATAAAAAAAAGAAAAAAGAAAATAAATGTTGTGTTCTGGCACGTTATGGGAAGTACACATTTTTGTTATCTTTTCTTTACGAAAAATAACAAAAATGAGCGTCATATTCTCTTTTGTTCTTCTTCTCCACCCTTTTTTTTTTCTGTTTTTGTTTCCCTTTCTTCTTAGTCCATTTCTAGCTAGTATTTGACTTTTTTTTGCCCCCCGTTTTCCTTACACCATTATTTTTTCCCCTCTACCGTAGGTTTTTTTTTTTCCCTTTTTCCTCTCACACTTCGCTTATTCCCTGTTGTGTATATAACTCCTATATCAAACAACAGAAAAGAAACAGATAAACTTAAATTACGGAAGAGTTAAGTTTTAAAACTAATTTTTTTAATTTTTTTAACGGTGTACAGAGTGTGTATCTTTTATTCCCTCTCTTTTAAAAGTTAGCTCTGGTGAACTTATTTATTTTTTTCCAATTTTAATTTTAATTTTAATTTTTTTTAATTTTTTGTCTGTATTGTACTAATAACTTTTTTTTTTTCTCGTACTGCAGTTTTTTTTTTTTGTCTTATAATTTATTAATCACGTCAAATCAAAGAATTTGATCTTGAACAAGACAAAAGAAAAATAAACAAATAACAAATTACTTTTTTTTTTAGAAATAATTTGTTAAAATAATAATACTACACACACACAAAAAAAAAAAAAAAAGAACAACAATAAGAACATAACAGCGGAGACAAAAAAAGGTAGTTAAAATTATAAATTAAAATAAAACAACATAAACAAAAGACGTAAACTAACAAAAAAATAATCAATAATAGGTATTACACTACAGTAAGAGTACAGAAAAACGAGAAAATAAAATTTAATAAAAGCCGTAGAAGCAAAACAAAATAAACAAACAAAAAAATTCCCTATTTCTCTCTCTCTTATGATGATGGTAGACAGCCCCCCTCCTGTGTTCCGCGAACCAGCTCAGTCGCAGGACCGTAGGAGCCACAGTGCCTTGCGTTCGGTAAGTCCTTCTTCTCGTCGTCGCATCCGCCCCGCCGCTTCCTCTTCGTTTATTCACGTTGAGCCAGAGTGGTTGGTCTTCCCTCCACCTCATTATGGAAGGTGCCTGCAGAACACCATCACCGTCTACAACTTCTCCCACGAGCCGTGCGCCTGGAAGCTCAAGAGTCAGAACCCTCAGCGGTATATCGCCAAGCCGAATTGCTCCCTCGTCGCCCCACGCTCGGCGGTGTGTATTCGCGTCTTTCTCCGTCCCTCCTCCCCAGCGACGGGAGAGGAAGGAGAGGGAGAGAAGACGACGGGTAATTACACAGCGGCGGGTGGAGGTACCTGCGCCGATCGGTTTCGCCTTCAGTTAAAGTTTATCTCGGAAACAGACGTGTCCAGTGTTGGTGTCCTGGCGGCCGGGAAGACGAGAACGACGGCGGAGTGTCGAGCGCTGTGGGAGGCGATCCCGTCGCCGGTGGTGCATGAGAAGGACCTGTTGGCCTACCTCACGCCCCACGACCCTTCCCCCAAAGCTATGCTCTCCGTCTTCCCCGTCTCCCAGTTCGAGGAGGAGTTGACCCGCCGTGGAAGTGTTCCCTCCCCCGCACGGCGGCCTCGCTCCCTTTCCATCCAGCACTCACGGGAGGCCAACCCCTCCGCGGAAACAGGAAAACTATTAAACTGGGAGGCGGACGACACGGACTCGGAGGAGGGGGCGGTACCTGGGAAGGGAAAGGCCCCTGAAGTGAGCTCCCTGACCCTCTGGTGGCGAAGCTGGACTCGTCTAAGAGGATTCCTTTGTGTACTATCCATTCTTCTTTTCGCCTTCTATGGCGTAGGAGCGTACACGCGAAAATTTCAGCAACAGCAACACCAACAACACAACGACGAGGAGCTCTTTGATGATCAATGAAAGAGTCCGTTTGCCATTTTTTTTTTAAACACGGAGTCCTTTCTTATTTGTATATTGAAGCGTACCTCGCTAATATATATATATATATATATATATATATATATATATAAATGAATCAGGAGCGCAATGTTAACAAGCGCAGCACTAATATCCCTCCATCAAGAGAAGCCCAGTATATAAGTAATGTCGCTATGGTTTACTGTAGTCCAATTAGGGTCCTATTTTTTTTGTTTTTACGTTTTTCTTCTTCTAATTGAAGCTATGTAAGGCTACCTTCTCTCTTCTTTTTCTCCCAATGGAATGTAATTTAACAATAGTTCACTTGACTTCATTAACTGATTTTTTTTTTCATTGTTGTTATAGACTATTCCGACACTAATAACAACAGTAGTTGGTATATGTATAATCAAGTAACACTTTTTTTTCTTTTCATCCACCATTTTTTTTTTTGTTATTCGTTTAGAAAGTATAGAAATGATTTAAAACGATACGAGGCGATAAATAAAGTAGAAGTAAAAATAAAATTAAATAAACCATTACCTTAAAAGTAGAACGGTACTTTTCAATCAAATAAAAATAAAAAAACCCGTAAAAGTTGTGTAATGGAGTATCGTTGTTTAGTCGTGGGAGATCCCGTAGTGGAACCCGGGGCTCTGGTGCGACTGGTGCTAGGCTGTGAGTTCCCTTCGGAAGAGGTAAAGGTGCTCCGTCGGTCACGGTCTCTCTGTCAAACTCGCCTCTCCGAGTCTCAAGGCGTGTCTCTGGGGTCTGCCATTTCATTACCCCCCCTCTCCGAGTTAGTCTTGACCGTTCCCTCGCCGTCGATGCCGTCACTGGATATCACCATTCATGTCCGGGTGGTAACGGATGAAAGGTTTCTCGCCTCCTTCTATCAAGAGAATGGACCCCTCCGACGGGACCCCTCCTCCGCCCCGGAGGACACCGACGCACGGGTGCAGCAAGAGGAGGAACTGACGCGTTTCCTGCGCCGACCGCCGCACTGTTTGTGTGTTTGCTACAACCCATTTTCAATGAAGAGTTTTTCCAAAACAATAGCGGTGTGGTCGCCCATTGTAGCGCGGTACATCCGTTCTCTTCGTACAGGACCGCATGGAGGGGAAGGCAGGCCTCAGAGCGCCTCTCACTTCCCACGGGGCGACGAGACATTGAGGGAGAATCCTATACTATCACAGAACAGTTTTTCCTCTCTCATGGTGCAGCCGTCGATGCAGTGGCAGCTGTCTGGGGCTCCAGCGCCTCTTGACTCTCCTGTTTCGCCTACCACAGAGGGGTCCTTTTTTCCTTCAGCAGACGCCCCGTCCTCCCGTCTCCCGACGGTACTTGTAGTGGCTACCCGGTATGAACTGCTGCGGGACTCGTTCGAGACCAGTCCAATGATTGCACTTCCGACGATACCAGAAATTGCGGAGATGGCAAACCTGCTCCAAGCGAAAGGGTTTTTTGAGATCCACAACATGGATTGGTCCGAGCGGGTGGATGACTTGAGGGTGGCGGTGGCCAGGGCGTGCGTGGGGGAACTGGAGGAGTCCCCGGTGGTCGATATGGGCACTGTGTATGCTCTACACCGAGAGTCGGTGATGTTGGCCGTGGAGGCCTATCGTGCGAGTGACACCGCTTTAGATCTGCTTAGTGAAGAGGAGGAGGGGGACGAAGAGAAGGAGTCGCAGGGACCTGTAGACGCCCCTGCGCCTTTGATATCGGAGGATAGCGAAGAAAAGAAAGAGAAAGCAGAAGAAGAAGAAGAAGAAAAGGGAAAAGAGGAACCAAAGGAGAGTTCAACGGTTAAAAAACCCTCTCAGTGGACGTGGCGGTATCACCCCAAGAATAAAAGGGTGTATTACGCGCACCGGGCCACGGGTAAGACACAGTACAACCGTCCTCCCGACTATGATGGGAAGACCCCTCAACCAGACGGACGTCTGCGCCGGGCCTCGCGAAAGCGAAAGCCATCCATCTCGTCCGCAAAGTCGAGTCTCTTTTCATTGGAGGAGGCGGAGAAAAGCGGCGTTACCGACGGAGACGAAAAAGTGGACGAGAAAGAAAGTTTAGATTCAGATGCGTTGAGGAGGAGGGTGGACCATGAGGCGAGTGAAAGTGAGGCAAGTGCCTCTCATGCGGCTTCCTCCCTCCACCACGCCGACACCAACTGGAGCGGAAGTGAAGCGGAGGAAGATCGGAGGCGCGGTAGGAAGAAGGAGAGTGCCTTGTGGAGGCAGCAATCCGAGGATCTAAGGAGGGACCACTGGAGAAGCGAAGTGCAACGGGTAAAAGAGGAGGTGGCACGACTAGAACAGGAGGCAGCGCAGCTGAAGCAGGAGAAGAAGCAGCTCGATCATACCATGAAGGATCTTAAAGAAAAGGAGGTGGCATTCTTGGAGGACCACCGAAAGCAAGCAGAGGCGTTGGGCGAAGAGGAGGCAACACTTCGGAGTACCCTTTCACATCTTAAATACCTTATCGGGCACGACGTGGAAGGGGTGATGGCATCGTTTCCCAAGCGTGATTTGGAGTCGGTGGAGGCTGCCGCCCAACAAGGGGCCTTTCCTCTCTCCTTGCGCACTGGCGCGGTGTACTACAAGGTGAATGCCAAGTATCTAGAGCTGCAGAGGGGCAAACAAGACCTGACGCGCCTTCTGAGGGAGCTCTCTACCTTAACAGAGGGCGTGTATGACTGCAAGCTGCAAGAGCAACAGCTGCAGGATGTACAGTTTAACCGCCTACAGGAAGAGAGTAACCTGCTGAAGGAAAAAGCAGCTTTGGAGTTGGAGTGTGCTCAAGTGGAGGAACAGTGTCGGGAGGAAAAAATTAAATCAGAGCGGTCTGAGGACAATGCGAGAATTCTGGACGTGGTGCGTCAACACCGTGAACAACGGTGGATAAAACTGTGCCATGAGGTGAGAGAACAGAATCACCATATCGAGTCCCAACTCTCTTTGCTTCAACGAAATAAAACTCTTCTCCAAGAGGAATACCACCACATTGTTTCGGATTACGCAGAATTGATCAAACTTCCGGATCTACACGAGGAACCGAAGCCGTCCTCGTCAGCGTCGATGATGAACCTTTTAGAGAGTAAAAGGGAAAGTCTTCAGCAGGCCCTGTCCATGGAGCTGGAGGGCACCGTAGAGGGGTTGCTCCGAAAAGCGATGTACATGACCACCGTGCTACAGCGCCGTAACGGTCTCCAACATTCCCTTCGTGACCTCGAACGGGAGGAAACCTTTCAGAGAAAGTTTCTTCAGTTAGAAGTTGAATCGGCTAAAGTGGCACGCATGGAGGCAATGGAACTCGTTTACAATGGAAATCCGAATTTTCACCCCGAGGGAAGTCGTGAGCTCGAACGAATGCAGGCGTACCACGAGGGTAGTATCCACTGCTATAAGAGGTGGAAGGGGTACGAAGAACGGGTGGTGCGTCCGTTGATACAGCACAGTGAGACGATACTAGAAAATGGAAAGACTTACCTTCATAGTCTACTGAGGGAGTCGGAAATCACCCGTGGTACAGACCACTCCCTTGTCTCGGTATCCTCCTCCTCGGACGAAGGCGAGATGTGGCGTCAGTGTGTGGCAGCGCTGACGAGGCAGTGTGCTTCCTTCATTGTGGACCGCTGTCAACAGGCGCTTCAGTCGGCCGCCGATACCACCCAAGCCTACGCCGCACTGTATCCATCGCCACGAGAAGGTCCCACGGAAGGGGTCTCGGTGGAGGACGTGGAGACACTTCGGAATAACTGCTTCACGCAATACGTCGAGGTCCTCACTGACAGAGTGTCTGGTGCCATGCGCCCAAGCTGAAACACCGATGCAGTAAAAAAAACCCCCCACCAATATTGTAATACTTTTTCGTTTTTTTTTTATTTTTCTTGTCTTTCTTGTTTTATCACCGTCCAACCCCTCTCTTTTCCCCTTTTCTTTACTTTACAAGAACAACTCTAAGGGAGAAATTTTTTAAAAAATAGTGAAAGCAATAATACTAGAATCAACGATAACCCTTCCAAAGAAAAAAAAAAAAGTAAATTAGAAAAGAAAAAAAAAAACAACAAATTTTATTGCTGCTTCAATGAATACGAGGGAGGTGGTAGTGGAGCCGTTGCCTCAGTACGAAGTCCCTTTGGAGAAGGAGGAGGGGAAGGCGAAACAGCAGGAGGACGTCCAAGACAATCCAGAGACGGAGAAGGAGAACTCTGTAATTGAGGCGATCCCTAGTAGTGCTTACGAGGAAGTAATTAGTCAACAGCTACGAGAACTTTTAGACCGCTGTCAGTCCTCCTGGGGCACCACGCTAGTGATGTTTCGCTCGCTTTTCTTTAGTTTTGTTTTTTCACAGAATTGGGCGGTGCTGATTACGTGCGGGATGCTCATCGTCTCCTGTATCATTCTCCCCAATCCCTCTACCTTCATCTGTACAGGGCTGTTTATCGTTCTTTATGCACTCTGTGTCGCCCTTCAGGGGTATATTATCTGGGAGCGGGTGACGGAGATGAAGTTTAGGACCGCAGATGTCATGAATGCTGTTCTCGTCCGTTGGTCGAGACGTATTGTAGAAATGAGAGCCAAACCTCGTCAAAACCCGAAGGAGCGGCGACAGGTATTCCGAGAAACATTTGCCCATCTCCCCACGAGTGCGTTTCGTATGTTTGCGGTGGTGGATCAAAGAACTTACCGATTGAAGTTTATTCTAAAAAGTTTAGTCGTAAAGCGGTCCAAGCGGCTGGATGAGGTGACCCTAAGCGTCCGTCGCTATATGGAGCCCAAGAATATCTGCAAATTAGTGGACGTGATGGAAATTACATTGGAGAGTTACGCCATAGTTCTTCGTCCGCTGTTAGACCGTGCCCGCCCGCCGCGTCTTCCTAATCTGATGATGTCCTCTAAGCGATTCGTGGAGGAGGAGGCGACCACCGATGAGAGCGACGGTGAAAAAGAGTCTCGTACGGCGCTTGGGGGAGGGAATAGCATCTCTGTGTCGCATCACATGGAGTATTTTGTCCACCGAGTGTTGTTGCTGCTGTGGGTGGTGGCGATGCTGCTGACCATCGGGGCGGGGGTGTTGTTCTACTTTGTGGCCGGGGCGCCGCTCGGGGAAGGGGTCTTTCGGGATCCGTCGATAGCCTTGTTGGGGTTACTCCCGCTGAACGCCACTGTGGTCAATCGATTTCTCGTTCTCTATGCAAATGTGTACTTGGATAAATTGTTCCATTACATTGTGTGTAAAAAGGTGCACGACGTGGACGACCGCCTCCCTCGTTTTTCGATGTGGTCTACGCTGTCGACGATGAGTCGTATTCTGCTTCATCGCCAGCCCAACAACGGCAGCCGAAACCCTTTGGTGTTTTCCTGCTCCCTGGTGGATGGATTCGGTATGGCCTCCGTAATAGCCATGTTAGATCAAACCGGCATTGTCACAGACATGGTGCTTTTGCCGGTTCAAGTACTGTGTCTCCGTATTCGTCAACCAACGCACACAGAGCTGGACAGCTCCTCGAGCAGCTCCGAGGAGGCAGAGGAAATCACCTCCCCCGACACCATCACTGAGAACCCCGATGTGAACAGCTCCCACCACAATGACGAGGATGACCCTGTCACCACCACTACCAACACTACTACCGCGCCTCTTCCAGCGGATACCGCGAAGGATCGTCAAAAGGAGATGAAACGACAGATTAAACGGAAAAAGTTTCAGGAAGAACGATTTGTCAACTTAAGTCTGCGTCAAAGTAACAAGGAACAGTTAGCGGTGGAGTTCAGCGATGATAAAGAGGCACGCAAACACAAAGGACACTTGAACACCTTGTGTCTTTGTATCTTGATGCATGCGATGGCGAAGGAGTCGGAGAATTTAGAAACGTGGACGGAGCCCTATCGCTTCTGTGACCGTACGGCACGCTGGTCCCGCTCTTTGCATTGGCTGCCGCGAGCGTGTGGCTTCTCGGATAGTGTAGTGAACGCCTTCACTGTTATTGCCCGAATATTTCAAATCGATACCAAAACAAAGTTAAAGTATCGAAACAGCTTTCCAGAACAAACGTGCTCCCTCTTGGCGCTCGATGAAAACGGCCTCATGCATGTATTTACGATGGGCACCCCTTACCTCGTCACCCAGTTCAGTCGAACCCACTGGACCGGTAAGACAGTGGACGAGTTTGACGAAAACGAAAAAAAAGAGGTGCTGCACACGGGGAAGAGTCAGTGGGAGGAGGGGATGTGCCTGGAGACGGTGGCCCTCTCTCATCGGGTGCTACCAGAGCGATACCGACCCTTTGTGAGATCTCTTCCGCCCCTGGAGAATAGATCCTACCACGAGTTTTTCTTCCAAGACGGAGTCGCAGTGACCAAGGACACGGTGTTGGCGCACCGGCGTAGGGAGCGCTCCAGACGGTTGGGACGAGACGCCAGAGACGGCGATGGCGATGGGGATTCCAACACCAACTCTCATTCGCTCCGGGAAGGGTACCGGCCGTTTCAGCTGGAAGACGACGAGAATTCCACGGAGGCGGCGTTGCTTTCGCACAGTAGTCGCGATGAGAACAGTCCTCGCTGGCGGCACCGCAGTCGCTCCGCCCCACAGTTATACACGCCTTCCAAAGCGTTCAAGGCGCCACCCCCACTGCGACGTTCCGCCTCTATGGGAGATCGCCCTCTGTCCAAGCCCGAGTCAGACGACTTTGTAACCTCGCAGACTTTTGTTCAGCTGCTCGCCTCCACCTCACAGACTTTCCTGGGGCTGGTGGGGCTGAGGGACTCGGTGCGCCCTAACGTGCAGAGTGCCATGTCCGCCCTGGAGGGGGCCGGGGTACGGTGTATGTACTTCTGCTCTGGCAATGAGTGTCAGACGAAAAGTTTTGGCCGAAGGGTGGGGTTGGAGACGGACTGGAACTGTTGCATCTCCCTCAAGGAGGATGCCGTGGCGTTGGATCCCTACAGCATCCGCGCTCAACTGCCGTTTGGGATCAAGTCGATTCGAAAACACATCTTACACGTCGATCCGGTTCCCATTCAGGTAAACCTATTCTCTCACGCCCACGGCGTCGCCACCCGCTCCATGATTTCTATCCTCCAGGACAATCACGAAACGGTGGTGGCGGTCGGTTCCGTCTTTAACCACTCCAACGTTCGCAGTTTTGTCCAGGCAGACTTGTCTATTGGGGTGCTCCCCACTCGCAGAGGGGCAAATGCGGAAAAGGAAAGTTTTCTCAAACATGGTAAAGTGTATGAGCCGTCGGACTTTTCCGCGGCGACAGAGTCTACGAACCGGGATATTCCTCTCTACCGCAACGTCGCGGAACTGTTGAGCTGCTCCTGCTCCCTTCGATCCCCCCCATCGACCTCGACGCTGCCGATCATTGCCACTATGGTGCGTCAGGCACGACTCCGCCTGAGCGGTATTGGTAACTGTGGGGAGTTCATAATGCACGCCAACGTACTGGTGGTTATGCTAAACAGTGTCTCGTTAATTGTAGGGGCGCCGTTGCTGTTGACCTCCACCATGACCATTGTCGTGCTCAATCTCATCATCCCCATCCTCGCTCTTTCTTGTACCTACACCGCCTACTCGGGGATGGACCCGATGCGGACGATGCCGTCTCGCCACAACTACTTTGTCCGACGGGCCATCGTGCTTCACAGTGCCTCTGTATGGTGCTTGAGGTACATCCCCTCCCTCGTCGCTCTCCTCGCGCTGGGTATTACGGCCTGCACCTACCGCTGTGACACGGGGGTCACACAACTGTTTGCGTACTCCAATGAAAAGTGTTTGCTGGCGTCTCAAGGCTACGTGGCACTCACGTTGAACTACTGGTTGATGATACACTGCTGGACCCACATCAGCCGACACCACCCCATCTCCCTGACGTTCTCCCTCCGCCTCGGACATGGGAAGCGGTCGACCAATCTATTTACCTCTTTGCGGTGGTTGTGTATTAACTTTCTGGTCTCGGTATTGAGTGTGCTGGCGGTGGTGATCGATACTCCTCAGGGTGCCTTACGGTACGCTTTTTTTCCCTCCCCCGTACATTTTGTCCTCTCGTTGGTGTTCCCCGTTGTGTTGATGGCGTTGGATTACCCCATCAAACGATGGAGGGAGCGACGGTTCACCAACATGCAAAAGTTTAGGAAACTTTCCTTCGGTACCCGACTCGGGATGCACTCCCCCCGAGGGGATTACGAGCCGGAGGGGACGCCATACACCTCTAATGACGTGGTGGTGGAGGCCAATGGGGTGGGAGGGGAGTGGTCTCAGTACAAGCGATCTGTACGGTGGATGAAACAGCTGAATGAGGTGGTGTATCGATACACGACCATGCGCGGGGGTAAGCTGGAACTGAACTGTGTCTGTTGTGACCACATCGGTGGGAACTACGCCACCTATCATGTGGATGCTAACGTGTAAAGTAGGAGTGGATAGAAAAAGAAAGAGAAAAAGAAAAATAAGAAGAGAAGATGCGGTGGGATTCGCTTTCTTTTTCTTTTCCTTTCTCTTCCCGTGGTTGGAAAAGTGATGGATTGTTCGATTAACATTGTTTCACTGATTCAGCCTTGTCCTTTCTGCCCGACTCCCTCTTTTTTTTTTCTGTCATTTTCTTTCTTTTTTGTCTTCGTTTTTCTCGTTTCACACCCTCAGTTCCATTTCTCTCTCTCCTTCCCTTTCTCTTTCTATGGTATTCCCGTAGAACGTAAAATACCTCGCACAATAAATTACGTGCTCATGTCTGCCACGACTATTCCACCCCTACTGGAGCAAATACCGGCACCAGAGCTAGGGGACGACTGTGTGGTGGATAAAAAGGTAAACTTAACTATCCCCAAAGCGACTGAGATATCTAGAGAGTATGCTAATCAGGTGGCGCAGTACATCCGTGACAACCGAAACAAAATGGATCTGGAAAAGGATATAATCCCCGCGGTGGAGTTTGCAATGCAACTGTTTAACGCGGAAAACTTTACCGGCTCGCTGAGTCGCTCCGAGAGAAAAGAGTTGGCTGTGATCTACAAGCGATTCGGAGAGGCAGACTTGCTAGAACCACCCGTGCAGAAGAAGAATACCCTGACCAAAGAGGAATTGGACGCGTTGGAGGAAAAGGGCGTAGTGGAGGATCTCAGAGCGAACTGCTACCGGCGGTTGCTCACCCGAGATGGGGAGATGCCAGTCCCTTCCGTCCGCTTCAGCGGTCTTCTTCTCTGTGCCGTGGCACTGGTCTCTGTTGACCTCGATCCCTCCTCCGACGGGATCCCGGACGACCCTAAGGAGCAACGGGAACCTTTATTTCCGCTTACCTCAAAGTGGCGCCTTCGGGTACTCTTCCGTCATCAACTGTGTCTGCAGCACCGTGCACACTCCATTTTCCTCCATCTTTCGTCCTGTGTGGATGCCCTCATGGCGCTACCCGAGGAGAGCCTCCCGGTGGGAACCCTCTTAGAAATCGGTTATGTTCAGCAGTACTACCATCGACGGGATCTCGCCGCGGATACCTTTCGACTCGCCCTGAAGAGGAGCGGGTTGGAGGTAGAGGAAGGGTCCATGATGGGGGTGCGCACTCGCTGGCAGCAGCACCAACTGGTGCAAATGCTTCTCCACGCAAAGAGCAACCGACCCGTCCCGGAGGACAGCATGAAGGAGGAGCAACCCAAAGTGGTCAACGGGGAGAAGGATGGCCATGATTTGCTCGATCGACCTCGGGCGACGCCGGAGAGTGAACCACTGCCGACTACCCCCCTACACCCCGAGGATAAAGCCATCCTCCTCGCCCTGTGCGCCGACATCGAGAACCGCAACCCCAGCTACGGCCTCACCAAGCACCACATGATGGTGTACATTGAGCGACTTATAGTGGACCCCGCCCCTTCTCCTTTCATGGTGAGCTGTCAAACCCTCCTCACACGGGCACGACTGGAGGCGGGTCGAAATCGGGTTACAAGAGCGGGCGTTTCTGCAGATGACCGAGTTAATCGACCAATTCAGCGTCACCGATCAGGAGCCGGAGCGCAAGACACTGGAGAGGGCGAAAGGCGAGTACTTTTATATGGTGCCGTATCCGCGATATGGTCCCTCCGCTCCGAGTTTGCCACCTTCTGCTTTGAGGAAACCTTGTACAAAACCGCCCTCGACATGTACGAACAAGTGTTAGACTGGGAGAATATCATCGAGTGTTGTAAAAAATTAGACAAGCGTCGACGGGCAGAGTCGCTGGCGAGGGATTTACTAGAGCGAGACCCCAGCAATCCAATGCTGTGGGTCGCCTTGGGGGAAGCCACCCGGGACGACCAGCACCTCTGGAAGGCCTGGAGCTCAGTGGGCACTCCATGGCCGCACCCATGCGTGTGCTCGCCCGGTTCGCCCTCGACCGTGAACACTATGATAAAGTGGTGGACTACTTTGACAAGGCGGTAGGGATTAACCCCCTTTTCGGCGGAGATTGGTTCTCTCTCGGCTACGCGGCGTTACGGCTGAAAAACATGCACGGAGCGGAGAGGCCTTCACGCGGGTGTGTCAGATAGACCCTAACGACGGGTACGCGTGGAATAACTTGGCGTCTATTCTACTACAGGAAGGAAAGCTCCGACCCGCCTTTAATAGCATGAGCCAGGCGCTTCGTCAGAATAGACGGAGCTGGCAAATGTGGCAAAACTACTTTCAGATGGGTTGTGAGTTGAACGAGGTGTTCGAGTCCACTAATGCACTCAGCATTGCACTGGACATCTCCAAACGGGCGATGCAGCTGGATCGACCGACGATGGAGCGGTTTGTTCAGATGAATATTGCGTACTGGAAAGGCGACATCCCTGGCAGCCCGTCGGAGAGCCTCGCCACCGCCGACCACGACACCCCCTCCACCTATAAGAGCTTAAGGAGCGAGGCCACCGCCGAGGACATCCCCCACTTGCCAGTGACCACCGAGAAGGAAGACGGCGGCGAGGAGGAGGAGGAGGTGGTACCCGACTTGCAGCCGTTCGGGGCTGATGTGGAACTACCAGAAGATATGTTTCACCACGAGTCGGTTTATCAGCCCAACGAGGAGGTGCACCAGCGAGCCCTGGAGCGACACAAGCAGCGGGTGAGGGAGCTCTTCCAGCGACTACTGGATACGTTTGTCACCGACCCCGACTTGTACCACTGCGCTGCGGTGCTGTTTCGCTACCTCGACGGACCGCTGGAAAGTTATCGGTACCGTATCAAGGAGCTGAGGGCGTGTCAGCAGAAGCCGCAGTGGGAGAGAGAGGAGTCCAAGTGGAACCGTACGGTGGAGTGTCTTCGGTCCCTTTACGACGATGCTCAGAGCGCGTCGGAGGAACTACGGCAAAAGATGGAGCGGAATGACTCCCTGACGGAGGGGTCACAGAGTGCCGTGGTGGAGTGTTGGACGCAGCTGCAGAATAATATTAAAGGGGTGTTGGAGGCTTCCGAAGAGTACATGGGGGAAACTGCAGGGTATGCCTCACTTCGGACCCTTGCGCAGGATACCCGAAATGCTCTTAGAGAGGCGAAGGCGACTTTTATTCTCAACTAAACAATCCTCTTCTCTTTTTTGTTTTCCCTTTCTTAGTACTGGGAGACCAAACGGAAGGGATGTTTATGTTAAACTTTTATTACTATTACTATTATTATTATTGTTGTTGCTGTTGTTCTCATGCTTTTCTTGTCGTCCACATTAAAAGCAAACGAACACAGCCACCTTGAGAGAGGTGAGTATAACGCGTTTAATGAATAAACAATTTTTTTTTTTATATTAATATTATTATCATCCTCCCCTCTTAGGATTTTTTGTCTGTCTGAATAAGCATGCATATATATATAGAAGCGTGGTGTTTGTAATTCACTTTTTTTTTCTTTTTCCCCTCTTTTTCTTCGTCTTGTTTCGTAGCTTACGTGGTGAAGAACCATAGTAATATTTTTTTAATATTTCGTTTTTGTGACTCCACTGTTATTCACCCATGTCCGGTGCCTCCGTTGCGAGTACCGCTCGCACCACGCCAGGGGTGATGATTCGAAAGAAAGTAGACGATCGTGTAAAGACACTGCTGGAGGAGGTGGCGAGGGAGAAGCATAGGGGTCTTGTTTTGCTCGTCGGAGACCGGGGAAAAGATCAGATAGTGAACTTACACTTAATGGTTTCCCGTGCCAATCATAACGCCAAAGTAAATGTGCTGTGGTGTATGCAGAAGGAGTTGGATTTTGGATCGACGAGTAAGAAGAAACTCGAGAAGCGGTCGAGGTTGGAGGTAAAAGGAGGAATGTCAACCGAGTCCACGAAGGAGTCCTTTCAGACATTTCTTTCTCAAACTTCTATTCGCTTCTGTAAGTACAGCGAGACGCACAAAATTCTCGGTCAGACGTTTGGAATGGCGATTCTTCAAGACTTTGAGTCCGTAGACCCGAACACGCTGGCCAGGACGATGGAGACGGTGAAGGGGGGAGGGGTGATAGTCATCATGTTCCGGTCCATGCGATCGTTGAAACAGTTGTATACCATCACCATGGATGTCCACTCCCGATACCGCACCGAGGCGCTACAAGATGTGGTACCCCGCTTTAACGAACGTTTTTTGCTCTCCCTAGCCGACTGTCCTACCGCCCTCTGCGTCGACGATGATCTTTCTGTTCTTCCAATCACGGCGGCGATGCGGGAGGTAGGAAAAAACCGATCGAAGGAGTCGTTTGAGGCGGACTTGGCGATTCGGGGTGAACTCAAACACGAAGCAGAGTTGTCCGCCATCAAGGACAAGCTCCGTCCTAGTGCCGCGGTCGGTCCTCTGGTCCAGCTGTGTCAAACAATCGACCAGGCAAAGACGGTGCTCTCTCTGATGCAGAGTGTGGCGGAGAAGACACTGGATAGTACGTGTGTGGTAACGGCAGGGCGGGGGCGAGGGAAGTCGGCGGCGTTGGGGATTGCGGCTGCAGGGGCCATCTCTCAAGGGTACAGTAATATTTTCTGTACCGCCCCTTCCCCAGAGAACTTGCAAACGTTTTTTGAGTTTTCGGTGAAGGCGCTGAAGGAGATGGGCTACAAGGAAAAGGTGGACTTTGAGGTGTTGCAGAGCTCTAATGAAGAATTCTCCAAGTGTGTGATTCGTATTAATGTGTTCCGCGACAATCGTCAAACCATCCAATTTGTCAGTGCCACCGACGTTAGTAAGTTTGCGCAGGCGGAACTGGCCATCATCGACGAGGCGGCCGCCCTTCCACTCCCACTTGTCAAGCAGGCGTTGGGTCCGTACTTGGTCTTCTTATCCTCTACGATTTCCGGGTACGAGGGCACCGGTCGGAGCCTATCGCTGAAGCTGGTAGCGGACCTGAGAAAACGAGCAGGGACGGCGTCGTCGGATCAACGAAGCCTCAAAGAACTCTCCTTAAACGACCCCATTCGTTACGGTCCTAACGACCCCGTAGAGAGATGGCTGAACAAGCTGCTCTGCCTCGACACCACCATTGCACCTCTCGAACAGTCTCCGCATCCAAAGACCTGTGAGTTGTACTACGTCAACCGCGACACTCTTTTCTCCTATCACCCTCTCGGGGAAGAGCTCTTACAACGTATTCAATCCCTTCTTGTGGCGGCTCACTATAAAAATCAACCCAACGATCTCCAACTCCTGTCCGACGCCCCTGGACATCACTTGTTTATTCTCTGTTCCAGCACCATCACCAATGGCAAGATCCCTGACATTTACTGTGTGATCCATGCCTGTGAGGAGGGCCTCATTAAGCCTGAAACCATCAAGAAGAATCTCTCCCTGGGCCTACGACCCTCTGGTGATCTTATTCCCTACTCTCTGGCACAGTACTACCTCGAGGATGGATTTGCAAAGATGGCGGGGGTGCGCGTGGTGCGTATCGCGACGAACCCTGCGCTTCAGCACGCCGGCTACGGTTCTCGCGCGCTAGAGCTGTTATACCAGTACTACAGTGGGAGTATCTCCCTCAACGCTGCGGAGAGGCGTCCCCCTACCAAAGCGGCGTCAGCAGCCACCAAGGCAACCGACGGCGACGACGACGAGGAGAAGGACGGCTTGGAGCTCAAGCCGAGGTCGACCGTGTCTAATTTACTGACCCCACTGGTGGAGAGGCCGTTTGAGCCGTTGGATTATGTAGGGGTGAGTTTTGGACTGACGATGGAACTGTACAACTTTTGGCGCCGTTCGGGGTTTGAGGTGATGTATATTCGACAAATGATGCACGAACTGACGGGAGAGCACAGCTGTGTGATGGTGAAGCCCATTGGGATCGATTTAACGTTACTGAAGGAGGAGTTCCACCACCGCTGGCTGCCGCTTCTCTCCATCTCTTTTCGGGATATGCCCACCGACCTTGCGATGAGTGTCACCGTCAATACAGATCTCTATGACAGCGTCAAGTTGAACTCGCTGACGGATACATCGGGGGCGGAGAATGGTGTGGTGCGGGTGGGGGGTGTCGCTCAGGCCGATTTTCAAGCGATTGAACATCTCTTTTCTCCCTCCGATCGAAAGCGATTGCAACTGTTTACGACCAGTTTTGTAGAGGGCGGAAATGTGCTTGATTTAATCCCCAAAGTGGCCCACTTGTACTTTCAGCGTCGTCTGCACGTCGCCCCGGACGGCACGGCCGGGGTAGTGCTCAGCCATGCGCAGGCCTCGGTCTTGATGGCCATCGGCCTACAGTGCTTAACGATAGACCAGCTGGCACAGCAGTCTGCCTTTAAAGGAGTCTCCCATCAACAGCTGCGGACGTATCTTCACAAGGCGGTGGCTCGGATATCGCAGCACTTCAAGTACTTGGAAAAGCAAAGCGCTAGCGCGGACTCGTTGGAGGAGAAGGACACGGAGGAACTGGTAACGGAGCGGAGGGATGAGAGTGGCCGGGTGGTGGGCCTTACGGTAGGGAAACGAGAGCGAACGGTAGTGAATACCAACTCCAACTTACTACACGATGCCTCGAAAGCGTTGGTGGAGGATCACCAGGCGGAGCGTCCAACACAGGAACATATCCCCCGCCCCAAGAAGCGGAGAAGAAATTAGAATAATAATAATAATAATAATAATTATAATAATAAATTAGTAAAAAATAATATTATAAAATATGTTCACTGAATTCGTGGATCACTAATAAGTATACTTTAGAGGTGTAGACCCCTCTTGAAACGTTTAAGAATAATAATAAAAAACGATTAATCTGAATTTAATTACTTTTCTAACTCTTTTTTTTTTTCTTTGTGGATTACAGACAATAATTTTTTCCCTTTTCCTTTTCCTTGAATCGTTCTACTCGTTCAAATGCTAACTGAATGTTTTTCTTTTCCCCCCTTTCTCTTTTTTCTTTTTGTGTATATGTGTTTGTACTTGGGTTCATTTAATACACACACACACGAAAGGTTATCCAACCACCACCACTTCTAAGCTCCCCTTCCTTTCAAGTCATCTACATATCATGTCCAAGAAGAACTCCCCCCAGAAGCGCGGCCGCTCCACCGAGGAAGACGAAGAAGAGACCCTAAAAAAGACCAGAGAAGAGGAAGAAGATGAAGAAGAGTTATCGTCGGAGGAAGGAAGTGAAGTGGAGTCTGGGGAAGAAGAGTCTGAAATAGATGAGGATGACGAAGAATCTGATGACGATGACGAAGAATCTGACGACGACGAAGAAGACGACGATGACGACGACGACGACGATGATGAGGAATAAGCGTTTCTACGTTACTTTTTTTTTTTTTAAACAAGGAACAAAATTTTCCCAGAAAAATTGAATAAAATAAAAATACTTATCATTGAAACCTAACTAATATATAGACTAGTATATACAACGGAGTCGATTTCTTTCCGATTGACCTTAAATGATTCTGTCCCTCCAGTGTCATGCTTTTTAGTTTTTTATATACTTGCAAAAAACTGGCAGATTGTTATTTTATTTTTTCGTATCGAACGGAGAGGAAACAGTCATCTAAAAATAAAAAAGGGAAAAAGGAAAAAGAAATGTTAATCACTCCACTTTTTTCTTTCTATTAGTGAATAGAGGCAATTATTATTCTTTTTTTTCATTTTCGACCCCCCCCTTCAAATAGGGAGCGGAAACAAATATGGAATTATTTTTCTTACAATTCTCCTTTTTTTTACCCCCTTTTTTTTTCTTTTGATTTCATAAGCACCACTGTTCCTTTCTGCAAAATAATAATAATAGAAAGAAAGTAACCAACCCTTTATACCACTTCTATAGAGCGCCGATCTGGCTTTACTATTCACTCTATCGTGATAGTTCTTTTTTTTTTTTAATTGCTTTTTTTGTTGTTTCAGATTTTATAGAGTGATCATAATGACCGAATATGCGATGCCTTTTCTTATGATCAACCTCGGTGGAGAGATGCTTTATATTCTCTCCAACCGACTGAAGGCACAAGGCGTAGAGATTAGAAGGGAAGAACAGATTATGAATGATCTTACGGTAAATATGTTTACTTCCAGTTTTCTCGACGAGCTCTTCCGTCCCCAACCTCTCTACACTACTGGTGCCACCCTCAACGTGTTTGCCTCTCTCGCTGAGACGTCCGTTATGAAGTTATCGTCGAACAGTATTCGAAAGATGTTTGATTTAATGCGCATGGTCGTCAAGCGGCAGCTAGAATCCTTGGCCCACCCCCTAGAAATTATAGAGTGGACCATGAATCATATTGAAGGAGTGATGGAGATTATCCCTCAGCAGGCTCAGCCCACCATGCACCTGGTAAGAGACCGCGTCCTTGCTCTTCACCGTCGGCTAAACCTGGGCGACTACGCCGTGATTCGACGAACGCTGCTCAACTTCACGCTTGGGTTTCGAGTAAAAGTATCGGTGATGTTGGACCACCACCTTCAAAACTCCGACGGTGTATTTCTGTTTCCTCCCCCTCAGTATATTGTCCCCCTCCCGTCCTGCGAGCCACCTGGCGTAATCACGTACTTTAAGGAAGGGAAGGCGGTGCAGCAGACCCGCTTCCCGCACCGAGACGCCAGTCTAAAGTACCCTGCACCTGTGAGGCAGGGCGAATGGGACTGTGTCAGTCGTCGCACTCGAGTCACCTCCGCCGGTAGGAACCACTTCGCCTCTGTCGATCTTTTCCAGTCGCACACCCAAGACGGCCTACCACGACAGAACGTGGAGAATCCCTTCTTTGACAGCCAACAGTTGCGGGACACCGGGTACGAGCGGGAGATGAACTTGCTCTCTCAGATCGCAGGAAGTCAGAGAACCGCCCCGACGGAGAAGTTCCAACTCCAACTCTTTGGGAACGAGGCGGAGTACGCTCCCCCTCCACGACCCACCCCAGTAGCCGCTACCACCGCCGCCGTTCCTTCAACCCCTGAGAGAGCTGCACCACCTCCGGTAAAGGAGGCCAGCACTCCTCCCCCTCCCGTCTCGACCGCCCCTCCTCCGCGCTCGTATGCCGCTGTACAGCCACCACCACCCGCCGTCGTCAAAACTGAGGGAGAGGCACTGCTGCAGCAAAATAGAGACTTGCTAGGGATCGCGAAGGGACTGGATCAACCGACTGGTAAATCGAATAAAGTAGATGACCTGTTGGACTTGATGGATCAGATCTAATTATGTTGTATAGTAATTAAAAGGGTATATAGGTATATGTATATTTGTATATTACCCCTCCATTCGTTTTTCTTGTTCCTTTCCATTTCTTTATTATTATTATTATTAATATTATTATTATTATTATTATTATTATTTTTTTTTACGGACAGTGAGGTTTCTTTGTTTTGGGTGTAACTCCATAAAAAAAAAGTGAAGAGTGACTTCTTTTTTTTTCTGTTTTTTTTTTTCACCCCTTTTTTCTCCTTGCTGTTTCTCTTTTCTGTCATTCTCGCTGACATCAGTAGTAGTATTACAAGTGTAGAAGAACCCTCTTTATCCTTAATATGCTTCGATCCGCCTCCACCCGCGTTGCTCGCCTCGGTGCCGTAGCCGCCTACGCTCGCTCCTACCGACTGATCCCACACGTCGATGGTGAAATCGAGGAGCTCGCCGAGACACAAAAACACGGCCGCTGGAATATTTCTCATCGCAACTGTATGCAGCAGCCGTTAAAGAAGGGTGAAATTATGGCCGATAAGTTGAACTATCGTGAACGTCGGCGTAATGGCACGTTACCAGAGAAGTCGATCGCCCGTCGCCTTAGTCAGACGTATGGCGTGGACGGTAAAGTGGTGGAACCGGCCTCCAAGACCAAGTGGATCAACATCACTGTGATGAACTTTGACGGCCACCCGTTTCAGTTTCGTGTCTACCCGATGCCGGACGTGACCCTCAACAATCTTATTGATGGCTCCGGGATGTGCCACGGCAACCCAGGACTGTGGGGGAAGTGTAATAACCCGGACTGTGCCGACTGGAACCACGGCGATGGGTGTATGGTCAACGTCGATATTGAAACCCTCGACCGACTCTTACCCCCTAACCGATGGGAGTACACCTCTCTCTCTTCTTGGAGAAATATGGACCGTGGGGATATCTCCTACAACACCCGTTTTAGTTGCCAAATTCCAATCACCGAGGAGTTAGATGGTGCCATGTTTGCGCTGAAACAGTACTGGTCTCGCTCCCTCCGTGAGAATGTCATGTCATGGGGGAACGTCGATAACCTCGCTACGATCGCCGCCAACCGAAGCAAGAAGATTGAACCGTGGGCTCCTATTATAGAGGAACCGTTGATGAACGACACCCCAATCTCGCTGGATATGCTCTGGGCGACCTCCTACCAGGATGTTCTCCAGTGGAGAAACCCCAACTATAAGCGGAAGGACGGTTATCATTCCAAGCCTAGAAACTGGGCGGCGTACATTTAAGAAAGAAGAAGGGAGAAGAAGGGATGATCTGTCGCATCATTCTTTCTCCTTTTTTTTATTTCCTTTTTGTTCTCCCCCGTTTTTTATAATCAAGAGTTACATTTTTTTGGGGTGTACAGTATAGTATAGTTTACCTTCCCCCCTTTCTTGAATCTTTTTATTTTTTCATTTCTCTATTTCACTTTCCAAGTATAATAAATTAGTAATAGTAAACTGTATGTGTGTGTGTGTGTGTGTAAGGGAGTGAAAGAGAGAGAGAGAAGGAGAAAGTAAAAAAAGAAAAGAAAAGAAAAGAGGAGGTGTACAAACTTACGTAGTGATATTATAAGTATAGGAGTTGTAGAAATTAGTTAGAAGCTGTTACTGGTTTATTTCATTCAGACATATTCCTCTCGCAAATTCGACCGGATGCATTTTTGTTTTTTCTTTGTTGTTGTGGTTGTTGAACCGTTCCATCGTGTTGCTCTATGCTTTATTTTACTATTACTCTCCCTTTTTTTTTCTCGTTTCCTTCTTTCAGATTAAAGAAAATAATAATAATAATAATAAAGTTGTATTCTATTTCTATCGCAATGGCTCCTTTCTGGACGAATGTGCTGAACTACACGTACGCACGTGGTTACATCCGTATTCCTATCGTGCTGGCGGTCCCTATCCTTTTCAACAAGTACTGCCTGTACCAGTATGAACCCCTGTACCAGTCGTGGAACGCGGGTCACAACCAACGGGATATCTGGGATCGCCTGGAGAAGAAGGTGGCCAATGATGCTGCAGTAGATGCCGCCGAAGAGTAATAGGTCTCTCTTATTCTCTCTTTTCTTTCTTTTTTTTTTCTTGTTTCTTCGCGTCTGGAGAAAGATACCTTTTCTCACTTATTGTAGTAAATAAACTCTTATGAAAAGTTTTTTTTTTTCCTTTTTGCTTCTAGCTTGCTCCGTTATTGATGTTGTATTCTTATTTGTTCATCGAAAAAAGATATCAATTAATAGTTTCACCTCTTTCTCTTTCTCTGTCTCTCTTTTTTTTTTTGTTAAATCCTCTCGTTACTATAATATTCAAAAAGTTGTATTCTATTTCTATCGCAATGGCTCCTTTCTGGACGAATGTGCTGAACTACACGTACGCACGTGGTTACATCCGTATTCCTATCGTGCTGGCGGTCCCTATCCTTTTCAACAAGTACTGCCTGTACCAGTATGAACCCCTGTACCAGTCGTGGAACGCGGGTCACAACCAACGGGATATCTGGGATCGCCTGGAGAAGAAGGTGGCGGCTGAGGCAGCTGCGGAGGAGTAAGTATATGTAGACAAAAGTATATTTAAAAAATGAAAAATAAAAAACAAGGGAGAGTGAACGACGGTATGCTAGCTTCTCTCTTGATTTAGGTTTTTAGGGTACTTAGTATATTTAGTGTAACTTAAATATTTTGTTGGTAATTGATACGTGGTGATTTCGCCAGTAGTAAATTAATTTCCTCTGGTAGCTTTTCCCCTTTTATTGGTACTCTTCGTTATTCTCTCCTCTTTTCTTTCCCCTCTTTTCTTTTACGCATCCTCTTTCTTTCTTTTTTTCCATTTTAATAGATATAAACCAAACACCTTCTTTTTTTTTTTCTTGTTCCCTTTATCTTCTTATTCCTCACCATTCACGACTGGAAAATGAGCGATAAAGAGAGATTTTTGGCCAGAAACATTATTATTGATGGTCTACCAAAGAACGTTACTCCCCAGAAGCGAGAACTGTTCCTAAAGCACTTGACCAACACGTTTACCAAAGTGTTCAATCATGATCGCTTCAACATTACTTTTATCAGTGATCCCGAAACCGGTTTGGTCTCCGGCGCCTTTTTGACGTGCACGACGGAGGCAGACGCGGAGACCGCCTTGGCGAAGCTGAATATGCATCCCTTGACCAAGTCCGATATCCTCACCACGTACCGCTGGTCGGCGCTGAAGAATGCGGAGGAGGAGATCAAGGAGTACCAACCCCCCGCCGTAGAGGAGACCACCTCGGAGGAGGTGGACTTCACGCACACCCTCGCCGCGGACCCTAACGCCTTCCCCCAGTACCTCATCAAGGGGGGCCAGTATCTGGAGTGCAGTTGGCTGTCGTACGATTGGGAAAAGGAAAAGGAAATCCCGTGTGAGATTGAGAAGAAGGAAAATTTGAGAAAGTGGTCTGAACTGGATCGCAAGAAGCGCGCGCTGCAGCCCGGTCTCATCTGCAGTATGTTACCCGTCCCTCGTCCGCTGCCCACCTGGTCGGTCTACGGACACATGTTGATCTCCGAGACGATGAACGGCCTTCAAGTGTGGGGTGGCAGAGAAATGAACTCGCTGTACACCATTCCAGAACGCGTCAAGGCGTTTATGATCTCCCCCAATGAGCAGTATATTGTGGTTCAGAGTGAAAAGGACGTTACGGTGATGAACTTGAGAACGGCAAAAAAGATTCGCACCTTAGGCAGTCTGGACTTGACGGCGGATGATTTGTGGCCCATCGTTCGCTTCAGCGCCGACGACTCTTTGGCGGTAGTGTGTAAGACGGAGTACCGACGGGGTCAGGACTACACCAGTGCCCCGAACGGAAAGATGTCACTCTACCTTTCCGAGACGATGGATTTACTTCAAGGCTCCCGCGATGTGCCGCGGTCCCATACATTTGAAATCCCAGGACTGTATAAGGCGGAGTGGAACCCGACGCGAGGGACTCAGATAGCCTATGTGTGCGCCTTAGGGAAAAACTTGGGCTGGCGTCTCACCATATCCGAGATGATAGTCGAGGACGACAACGTAGTCACCGAGGAGCTGCAGTCCTCCCGCATGTTTGTGAACGCCGAAGGTCTGGAGATGCTCTGGCACCCTGCCGGCACTTATCTCGCGGTGAAGGTGATGACCAAGAAGGCGACCGAGTACGCGCTATTTCACATTGGTCGCGACGTCGCCGCCTTTCAGATGGTGGTGAAGCCTGGGTACACCGCAGGGCGCTTTGCCTGGCAGCCCGGTGGCGATATGTTTGCCATCCTCCTCAACGATGACACGGGAGTACAACTGGGGGACAAATCTCTGATTCAAATACACGCCATCAAGGACCGAAAGAAGATGAAGTTAGTGGCCGAGTATCCCACCTCCACTACACGGCTGTTCTGGTCCCCGAAGGGTCGCACGCTGTGCTTGACCAATGATGAAAAGTCTTTGCTGTCCTTTATCAATGTGAATGAGCACGATAAGGCGGTGGAGAGAAAGATGTCGTGCTCAATGTCTGACGTTCAGTGGGACCCCACCGGACGCTTCTTCGCGACGTGGGTGTCCTCCGTGGGGGGCCGCTCTGCTGACTGTGGGTATCGCATCTTTTCCTTCAACGGCGACCTTTGTGTGGAGAAAAAGATTTCGCACTTTTCTCACTTCGCCTGGCGTCCACTGCCCCCTTCTCTCTTGACCGAGGCAGAGACAAAGAAGATCAGAGACCCTCAGAATGTGAAGAAACTCCTAGACGACTACGAGCACAATCTCCAGGTGTTGGAGGAGGAGCGCATAGCGGAGGAGAAACGAAAGGTAAAGAACCACGAGGCGAGTTACATCAAGACGATGAATGGACTCGCCAAGAAGGCGAAAAGTTTACAGCTGGAGGAGAAGCGGACGAAAGCGGAGGTGGATTCACGATGGTCAAAGTACTGGACGAAGCGAATCGCCGAGCTGCCGGCCGACGAACGGGTGGTGCACCTGGTGAATGTAGAGGAGCGCGAGGTGTACCGTCGTCCCGTGAACTAACCTACCTGACTAGCCAGTGAATTAGCTTTATCGAAAGAAAAAAAAATGAAGTAAAACGAAATAGTCAATCATAGCAAATGATAATAATAAATAATAACAAATAATAATAAAAAAGGTTGGAGAAAACTTATAAGAGACTAGTGGAATATATGACTCTCAAGGAGGGTTGTCATTGTTTTCTTTTCTTTATTGTTCCTCCTCTTCTTTGACGTTTCTTTTAAAGCGATATTGTTTTTTCTTTTCTTCACTTTAGTCGGTAACTTTAAATAATGTTTCTGTTTTTTCACCCATTTTTAATTACTAACCATAAAACTAGGTATATAACTGTTTCTTGCGAAAAAAAAAAATAAGAAAAAGAAAAGGAAAAGCGTTTAGTAGTTATATCTGTGTAGTACTAACTTACTACTACTACCATTAATAATAATAACAATAACAATGATCCTAATAAGCAACTAAATAATATTAAAATCTTTTACAAAAATAATAATCGAAAACAATAACAAGTAAATAAATTTCCTTTTGGATACATAAAATGAAGGATCGACTAGTCAAAGAATATACGTACTCCTTTACCCTCTGTTTTTTCTTTCGCTCTTTCTGCCCTTTTTAACAAAGTTTCACACTTCATTTTATATAGTTTTTTGTTTTTTGTTTTTGTAGTCAATTCATTTAGTTTATTCATTTTTTATTATCCAAAAGAGAAAGAAAGGAAAGAAAAAATAATTCGGTAGATATGAAACGCTTCGGCTCTCT
Organism: Angomonas ambiguus; assembly: GCA_019695575.1. Taxonomy (NCBI): domain Eukaryota; phylum Euglenozoa; class Kinetoplastea; order Trypanosomatida; family Trypanosomatidae; genus Angomonas; species Angomonas ambiguus. The sequence continues at coordinate 10,998 of JADNSB010000017.1, read as the reverse complement.
CAGCCGAATCCTAGTCCCCCTGGTGTCTCTTCGCTTCCAGAGTGATACCACCAACACCACTGCCAAACCCCCAAGTGAGGACCCTCCTAAGGACGAACCTCCTAAGGAAGCGTCCTCTAAGGAAACACCTCCTAAGGATGACTCTACCAACGACGGTCTGGCGGCACGGGCGGAGGCGGGGGAGGTAATGAAGGAGGAGCCGACGCCCACCCGCTGGGTCGTCCCTGACCCTCACGAGGACCCCACGCAGCCCGCCATCGTGGATGCTAATGGGGAGTATATCGTCTCCCATGTGGAGTGGCCGACGGGGGAGGTGGCCTACCGCACCCCACCACCGGTCGAGGATAAACTAGCGCCTCGCTTCGGGTATAACGTCGTGCAGGTGAAGAAACATGTGTCGTGGTGGAAGTATAATCAGAAGTACCCCCGACTGTCCGTCGCGTATTTGAATATACAGGTGTTGTTCCTGGTAGGTATTGCCTGGCTGATGGCATTCCTCACCGAGGAGTACCGTCGAAACACGGAGGCGCTTCGTACCCCTGGAGCAATGGTAGGCGAGCACCGAGGCCGAGGTCCGGCGACCCAGCGAACTCAAAAAGTCACCTTCACTACTGACGAGATGAACAGTCTAGTGAATCGTGCGCAAGAGAACTGGCTAGACGGGGAGGCAGAGGCGAACTATATTGGCTCCAAGAATTATAAAATGCAGAACATTCCTCGGCCGCAGCAGTTCACCGTGGAAGACTTCCGTAAGAGGTGATCATCAAGTCATTGTGGGTACGTTAGAAAGAAAGCTGAACTAAAACAGAAAAAAAAATAGAAGAAAGAATTCTTGTTTTTTTTTTTCCCCCTTTCCCCCCTTTTATCACACACAAATAAACAAATAAAAACAAAAACAAAAAAAAAAAGAAACAATCAACAATGCCACCAACATCAACAAAAATATAAACCAATAACTACAGTCTATTCACATATCACTACTATCCATTATTTTTTTTTCTCTCCCTTTTTTCATTCAATGATGGTGTGTATATCTGTTCACCCACAGTATGGTATGTGTGCTGAATTCAATTACAACTCCCCTTTTCCTCTCTCTTATTTTATTTATTCCTTTTATTCTTTTTTTTTTTTATTCTCCATTTGATCCATTCAAGTTTGATACCTCCTCTGTGTTTACTACCCCAAGTCGATATACTTGAGCTACATTTGAAATCATGGCAGTTATTCCCGCTTTCGTTGGAGCCATTCTCTTTACCATTATACAGGCCATCGTGTTCCTGTTCACCCTTATTGGTACCCCTCTTCCACAGTTTAAGTCTGGTAGCTGGTTCTGTCAGACTCTCTTCGGGGTACAAGACAGGTGCAAGTCAAGCTATTTATTCCGCAATAATAAACTGGGTTGTAATCGTCGACGGGACGTAATGAACGCTGGGGCGGCCTTTGCCATCATCAGTATCTTTGCTACCCTTGTGGCCCTTATATTCGGGGTCCTCATGATTGCGAAGGTGAAGTGCGCCGTATTTATTCCGTTGGTATTCGTCTGCATTTCCATCTTTACCCTCACTATCGCTTGGGCATGCCCGGCCAGCTACAAGACGACAAAGATGTGTGGATTGAAACTTGACCACGACTACGGCGCTGGCTTCGGTCTGTTGGTGACGGCGTGGGTGCTACAGGTGATCAACCTGGTCATCCTTATTATTGTGGCGTGCTGTTAAATTTAAATAAATAAATAAATAAAGAAACAGCAACAACACCGCAAGAGGATTTCTTTTTTTTTTTTTTACTTTTATCCCCTCATTTTTTTTTCTTTCGCTTTTTGCGTCGAATATGGTATCCAATAACCTTTATATTTTTTGTTTTTGGTAGAAATATAAAGACAAGTAAATTATATTATTGGAAAAAAGGCGCTCGTATATAAAACGCAAAATAAATGACTGCAAATGGGCATTTATTAGGTTTTTTTTTTTCTACTTGGCTATACACTGTACAAGTTTTTTCCCTTTTTTGGCTAGGTAAAGCAGCGGAAAACACAAAAAAAGAGATAAATATATAAAAAAAAAGTACGCCAAACAAGCAATTCTTTTTTTTTTTTGTTTAACTGTGAAGGTAAATGTATTTTGTTTTCTCCCCCGCCCCTACCTTTAAGAAGAAACAGTTTACCCCGACGCCGTTTTGTTGATGTATTCATTTCCATTTCCCGTTTTTTTCTTTTTTTGGATGTTATAAAGTAGAGATATTCTTTGTTTACCTATATACTTTTTTTTTCTTTATTGTTTGAGATAGTTGATACTGCTGTGGAAGCTTCTACTCTACTTTTTTTTTTTCCCCTCTCTCTCTTCCTTGACTCTTCTCAAAAACATAGATACCTTGGATATTATTATTCATATATATAAAGATAACCTTTTTTTTCTTCTTGTTCAGATGAGCACTATTCCATTCTTTATCGGCGGCATCGTTTTCATTATTCTTCAAGTAATATGTTTTGCCTTGGCCATCGCGGGAACAATCCTCCCTCAACTAAAGAGAAAGTTAGACGACGAGGTGGGGGCGGACACTGGCTGCATGAACTTGTTCGGCACCTTAATAGAGTGCAGTGGATTTGAGTACGAGAAGAAGAATAGTAAATATTGTGGAGATCGTAAAGATTTAATGAATGTCGCTGCCGCTTTTGCCGTGATTGGCGTGGTCTGCACTTTCTTGACGTTTGTGTTTGGTATTGTGATGATGGTGAAAAAAAAGTTGGGGGTTGTCCTCCCGTTTCTCTTTACGTGTCTCTCTATCGTCACTCTTTGCGTGTCGTGGGCTTGTGTAGCCAGTTTTCTCACGGTAAAGGTCTGCAAGCAAAAGTATTCTGAAACGTACAACTATGAAAGTGGATTCGCCCTTTTAGTGGCGGCATTCTGTGTGGAAGTGGTGAACTTCATCATTCTCTTGTTAACGGCTTGTTGCTAAAAAATAACTACACAGGCAGTGAACAACATTGACAGAGTACTAGGAGAGGGAAGAAGGCATACTATATTCCCACTTGATTGAAATCATCACTCCTGATTTTTTTTTCTTTTCATTTTAGTTTTATTATACTTTTTTTTTTTTTTATGTGAACATGCAGACTCTCCTGAGGAGGGGATCTTCTCTTTCCTCAATAATGTACAGGAGGACTTACTCTCTTTTTTTTTTTTGTTGTTGTACCGCCGTCTCCTTTTTTTGTTTTTCCCCTCCCCAATAATAATAAAATGTAAACAAATAAACAACAACAACAATGCTACTACTACACTGTCGACATAGCGACTGACACTCCTATACGAGTTTTGTGGTAAAAATTGTTTGTTGTGGTGTTGTGTCTAATACGTACCAGACCATTTTTTTTTTTTGAGTGTTAATATAAATTATTCTATAGGTGTGTTTTTTTTTTTAAAGAAATGAGTGACACATTAAGTGGTGTACTCAATTTTTGTTTTAATGAAGAAACGTTGTCTCTATTTTTTTTTTTTCACTCTTCTATCTTATGTTTGTTTCCTCCTCAGCTTGTTGTGTTTCCTATGTATTTCTTTCATTTTTGTTTCGCACTCTTCATTCCTTTTTTTTTTTGTTTAGTACAGAAAAGGCATTGTATAGAAACACTAATAGTATACGTCCACCCACCACTGTGGGCACTGATAACACGACAAGCTATAAAAGGGTTTACAAATAAGATTTTTTTTTTTCAACTCATTTAGCACATTCCACTTTTCCATATTCCACCCCCTAGTTTATTTCTTGTTTTGTTTTCGACCCTCCCTTCCTAGACAACACAGGGATGCCGAGTCATCAGCTTTATCTTCCACTGCCACACTCCTACGGAGGGGAGAACGGCGTCTACCTTCTTCAGTCCTCGGAGGACACGGTTCAACAAGCATCCGAAACCCCTGTCGACCGTTATTTAGAGGATCTGTGTGAGTTTCTGCGGGCCTCCCAACTTATCCAACAGCACCCTGAAACATTTCTGGACTATATCCAAGAAGAGGGGGTCAGGAGTGGGGAGGAGGGAGCGGAGGTGCAGCGACTACTTACCTTGTGCCGGGAAGTTTCCACCTGTCTCAGCACTCCAGGGACCGAAATGAGACACCTCCTGGCTCACGGTCCGCCGTCCTCCGCTGGTGACGGTGTCGCCTATTCGTTTTTCCAGCAGACACGGTCTCTGATGCTCGAGCGAAGACGTAGGGAGGCACCGGCGGTGGTGGACACGTTACGGTGCCATGCTCCAGAGATGACAGAGACGTGGCCGGTGGAGAGGGAGAACAAGGAGGAGGAGGAGAGGCGGAACCGTATTCTAGAGTTAGTGCTATCGCAGGGGATGGGGCAAAAGAAACAACACGAGGTGTCCATCATGCGGCGCACCACATCAGACTTGGTGAAGCTCTGCGCCCATCACAGCCCCTCCACTCAAACCGTGATTAATATTGGGGAAGGAAAGGGGTATGTTTCTCGTGCCCTTTCGCTGTGTGATGGTATTTCAGTCGTGGGCCTTGACTGCAATCCACAGCACCAGGAGGGCGCCCTCACACGATGGAGTGAATTACTAGAACGGAGCTTAAGCACTTCTCAATTTAGGGGTTCGACGACAGGTCCATTGTTGAATCTTCTGTATCAACCCCGAGGGCATATGACTTGTATTTCGTGTGCCGTGGAGGACCCAATGGACTGGACCGCCGTTCTTGCCCCACACCTCCCAGTGGCAGTCCATGGCGCGGAGGCTGTGGTGCCCTGTCCTTCCCCTTCTTCACCTAAAGACGAGGAGGTGTTTCTCCCGTCGCCACTGTATGGTCGATGTGTGTACTGTGGGGCTATTTTTCACCTCCACGATAGCGCCTCTTTGGCGGTCAAACACATTGAACAGCACTTGTCCAAAGGCAAGCGAACGAGTGACCAGTGGCCTCCCCCCCTCTCCTCTACGGAGGTGCAGCAGTGGAGGCGGTCCCTGCCTCTGGAGGATTACCAGCGAAAGGTTACCGAGGCTGGCTATACAGTGTTGAGGGTGAGCCAGGCGGGGTGGACGGAGTTAGAGGAAGAGGAGGTATGTCACTGGAGGAGGGTGCTCATTGGCAGGGGAATACGTGTTGTTTTATGGTTACCCACGAATGCCGACGGGGCGACGTGGATACGACGGACAGGAACGATTCTGGGATATGATCAGTCCTCACAGACCCACCATGTGTTGTTGGATCCGAGCGAAGGTGGCGGCCTCCCACAGCAGGAGAGACGCTGTCGTCTGTTGGGCGTGAAGGAGGGCACCGAGGAGGACTTTTCAAACCGCACCGTACTGTCTCGCCTCCAAGACGTGTGTCCGGTTGGAGCGGCTCTAGTGGAAAAGCTGTTGCCCTTTCCCGCCATCCACATTTCTCCCCTTCAAGTTCCCTCCCTCTCCAATGCGGTGATGATTGGTCTTCATACCTGTGGGGACTTGGGGGCGAATATCTGTCGGCTCTGGGCGAGCTCCCACTCACCGGGGTTGTTGATGGTGAGCTGTTGTTGGAATAGAGTGACAGAGAGAAACTTTCCACTGAGTCACGCCTTTCAGCGGCGAGGTCTAACGTTGAATCTATTGAGTGTGCAACTTGCGACCCAGCCCCTTGACATGTGGACCACTGCGGATACCCACGGCCACCGCAGCTCCTCTAGGGTGCACTTTCTTCGTGGATTGCTCAAAGTATTTTGGCGTAGAGCAGAGAAGACGTACACCCTAACCCGTGGTGAGGCTCGTGCGGCGGAACCGTTTCCCCCGTGCCCTCATCTAGATCCTGTGTTTCTACGCAAGATTAGTCGAGCGAAGGATGTCATCACGTTTCGGGAGTTTTGCGAGGAGGTGGTGCAGCACTACATTCTTCGAGATCCGCACCCCGCCGGACCCGCTGGCAAAGTGTTGGAGCAGCTGTTCCGAGAAGGGGTTCCGGAGGAGATGGAGGGACACTATGTGAAGCACTACTTTAATGACTTTTAGCGTTTACCATTCTTCGGATGTGGATGTGTCACTTGGTGGAGACCGCGCTGTTACTGGATAGGGTGATGTATTTACAGGAGGAGCTCGTCGCACAAGGGAGGACGGGAGGCTCCTCTCGAGTGTCGCTGGTCCCCCTGTTTGATGGTGCCTTGTCCCCTCGGCTGTACGGCATATTAGCCGCTCGTATTCCCACTTTACCTGCATTAACAATAAATTCTTGATCAAAATCTCTTCTTTTTTTATATCTTTTATTGTGTGTGGCATGTTACCGTAAATCAGTACAGGAGTGCTATTCTACTAGAAAACCTTTGCTTCCCCTCCCTCCTCTATTTTTCTTTTATAAATCTACTAGCTACTCTTCTCATAGTTGTATTCTTCTTTCCCTCTCTTTACTATTGTATCTTCCTTCTCTTTTACTTTTGCCGTCTTTGGGTCCAGCTGCTTACTGGTCTCCGTTCTCTCTGTCAGCATCTATACCCGTTGGACCAGTATTGTGGTATAGCGGTTACCGTCCCCCACGCCTCCTTGACCTCTGTTTCACCATGAGTCACCCTTCCGGAAGCGGACTGCACTCTCCCTTTGCCAAGTACGTTCATTCCCCCTACACTAGTGTCGGTATAGAGCCCGACCCGGGAGTGGGGAACGACTACCCCAACAGCAACGACGGCGGTGGAGACCCCTACGAGCGGTCCGCAGAGGCCTCCCTACGGGCCTACCCCTCCTCCCCCCCTTACCACTCTAACCCCATTGTGGTGTCCCAGAGCCCTAGTGCGAGTGTACGGGTACACTGTAGAACCAGCGGGAGTCCGACGCTGAGGGTGGGGAGTGGGAGCCACCGGGGGTTTCCGCTGACGCCTAACGGCAGTATACCAAAGTTCAGTAACAACTCGCTCGCCGCGTCCAACCCTATACCGAACCCCCACCCCCCTCACTACGGCGGCCCCACCGAGGAGACGGCGGGAGTAGGACTAGGACATCAGCACCGGTACGCGCCTATAACAATAACCCCTACACCGTCTACTCTCCCCCACCGCCCTCCATCCAGCACGGCGGCCACTCCGCTCCCAACCCCAACCCTTTTATTCAGTCCACCGCCACGGTCCCTGTCACTGGCCGTGCATCTTTTCACCCTGGCAGTTACGACAACCGGGGAGGGAGCCGTAGTCTCAATCAGAGTAGTAGTGGCTTTCGCCCCCCTCCGCTCTCCGACCCTTCCACCCCTTTGCGCTCCCGCGGAAAATCTTTTGGTAGTCCTCAATCCCCTCTTTTTGCGGGGAGTTATTCCTCTTCTAGAATGTTATCGCAGCCTACGGAGTCCCGCGAGCCAGAGAACGCGTCGTTTATTTCGGATAGTAGTCAAGGCAGTATCAGGGACGATCTCCCACTGTGTGAGCGAGACGACAACTGTGATCTCATCAACAACCGCAAACATCAAAGGCGGTTCGCCCATACGTGTCGTTTATTCCCCTGTTATCACGGGGCGGTGGCGCAACACGCCAAGCTCTTCCGGCACGCACCCAGTCAAATCGCAGGACACCACACAGAGGGCAATCCAGTCCCCCCGCAGTCGCTCACCAGTGTAAACTTTGCCTCTATCAGCCCGGAGGCCCGTAACGCCTATCGTATCTACGTCACATTCGGCGAGCGTAGTTGTGAGATTTCGGGGGACTGGGAGAATGTGAAGGTGCACACGTTTAAGCGGTATTTGAATTTAGTGTTTCACGTCGCCCCAACCGCGCAGCAGTTGCGTGTGCTGAAGAGCGATCAACTGATGGAGGATGAGCTAATGTCCGTCAAGTCCTATGAGGTGCAGGCCGATAATATTATCGAGCTGACCGACACCACCGCTTAGTAAAATATACACCCATACACACACACACACTCACACACACACACATACACACACCCATACTGAGACAAGGAGAGAGAGAGATACTGAAAGGGAAGAAAAAGTTTTTATTATTTTTCATATTATTAATATGTCGAGCAAATTTTTTTGATAAATTAATAAAAATTATAGTAATAAAAATTAGAGCAAAAAATACTAAAGTGATAGAGAGGGAGAGAGAGAGAGAGAGAGGTTCACTAGAACCGCGTCCTATAAGCATTATTTCTTTATTATTTTAGCCTTTGTACAAGAAATGTGGTGTATACCGATCAAGTAGGAAGGTTGAAAGCAAACAAACAAACAAAAAAAACAAAAACTTAATATATAATGAACTACGCGAAACGAATTCATAGTAATCATAACTAATGAAGGGTAGCAGCTTTACGTTGTTACTTCATCTTGAAAGACCTACCGTAAAAATGGGACCTGACAGACGATTTTTTTATCCCCCCTTATGAATCTGTTTCTACAACCATCGAGAAATGCTTATAAAAACAATTATCACATTTATTATTTTGAAACTGCGTGGAAAAGTAAAGAGAATGAAGAAACCAATAAAGAGAAACAGAAAAAAAAAGTAGAGGAGAATATATTTTTATTTTCTCTTGTCAAAGGGTTTAGTGTGTGCCTAAAAGGGAGAGAATAATAATACTACTACCAAAACTTGTTACATCCGCTCCGTAGTTATACATTTTTTTTTTTTATAATGATGATTACTCTATAAATAAGTATATATTTGCTTCCGTGCTGTTGTTAACGGTTCACTTAAATTATTCATTAACTTAGCAGAATCAAATTTCTTACTGTACTCATAAGTGTTTCATTTTTTTTTTTGTTGTTGTCACCACTGTTTTTATTTTTTATATTCTGATTTCTCTTTTATATGCTTTTTTTTTTCCTCTCTTTTTTTTTTTCCTACCCCGTTTTAGAAGTTCTGCATCCTTGTAGAGAGGTGTTTTTCCCTCCCGTCTAGTCTGCTATCTTCTGCGGCTTGATGTTTAGTTGGTTGTGGTCGTGGCTTCCGGGAGAACGACGTATCCCTGGCGTAGTCTACAGTCATGAAATGAAGGACTTGGAGGCCGAGGCGGTCACCTACCGTGGCGCTCTCCGTAACGTTCGGCAAGACAACATACCCGATGCTTTAGTTCGCTCCAACGCGGTGGAGGACCGTCCTGGACCGGAGGAGGTGCCGTATACCTTCTGGGAGCGAGTGGGATTGGTTCCTATTCATCCCTCCCGTGTACGCCCCCGCCAGTACTACCACCCCATTACAGACTTTGGCCTGTACGACTACGACGAGCTCTCTCCCGAGGAGAAGGAGCTGACGGCGCGGTGGATGGCAAAAGTGATGGAGTTCAACGGATCAGTGCCGTTGGGTATTCTATGTGCCGCCGGCTGCCTGGTCCTTCCTCTTCACACTGTCTATCGTATGCCTTTACTGGTCGCCGCCGCTATTACGGGGGTGGGGGTGGAGGTGACGCGGTCGTACCTCGGGGCATCGAAGCAGCGACAGGACTTGGACGATTTTATCTTAGCAAAGGAGATTTGGTATATCAAGAACGTGGAGACCTACCAGCTTGGTATTCCTCGCATTCCACGGGGGAGGGAAAAGGAGTATCAAGTGTACATTGACGCTAACTCGTCAGAGGTACAGCAGCTCCCAGAGGCACTCATTGAGGATCTTCACATTTGATGGTACTGCGTAAAAAAATATAATTTTAAGCTGCTTTTTTTCTTTTACTTAATTCTTCCAAAGTTGTGTCTGAGACAGCAAACAGAGATGCCGGTTCTCTTTAATTCCCCTTTTCTATATTCTTTTGATTTAAAACATAGTTCAACAACAAAACAAAAATAACAACAACAACAAAAAAAAAGAAGACCAATAAACGTCATATTAGTAACCTAGATACCCCCCCCAAAAAAAAAAAACGTTCTTTATCATAAGAGAATAAAAAGAAAATAATATAATCATCATCATCATCCAACACACCAACAAGCAAAACTATTAAACAAACTCATGTCCTCTGAGCCTTATTCTTTGGTGACCTCGAAGCTGAAACCGCTCTCGAGCGTCATCCCTGCGGACGCCAAGTCTCCTCTTCCTCAACCCGTCGTGATTGCCTTGTGCGGTTCCTTTAACCCAATTCACAATGCTCATATTTCCATCTATGATGCCACCAAGCAGCTCTTGCAGCAGGAGAAAACGCACGAAGAGCCCCATCGCGAGTTCAAGGTGCTGGGCGGGTATTTGTCCCTGGTAGGTGACGCCTACCCTAAAAAAGGGCTGCGACCTTACGCGGAGAGAGAGGAGATCGCCCAGGAGGCGGTGGCCAACCACCCCGACCTTGCCATTGATCGCTGGGAGGGAAGTCAGAAGGAGTATGTCAGAACTCTGTATGTGCTACAGCACTTGGAGGATACCATCCGGGCCCACTACATCCGTAAGGAACCGGAACTGCTCTCAAAATTGGTGGAGGATGGGACTCAAATTCGGGTGGTGTTCGCCTGTGGGGCAGACTTGTTCAACTCCTTCTTTGTACCCGGTGTGTGGCCGCTCAAGTTATTGCAGAGTTTGCTGGATCGCTTTATTATTACGATTCTCCGCCGCGCCGCCAAGAAGGAGGGCGAACAGTACTTGGAGTGTCAAGAAGACTGCGATAAAAAGTATACCAACAACCCCCTTGTCGAGGTCAATGATGGCGTGTCCTTCTCTATTGAGATGACCAAGTATAAATTTTTCTTCGGGTCCTTTTCATCTCCCGATAGCACTTCGTCCACTCAAATCAGAGAACTAATGGCGTCCTCGAAGAGTGAGGAGGAAAAGAAGTCTGCGCTGAAGGCCATGGTCCCTTCTTCCACGGTCGATCTCATTTACAAATACTACAGTAAGTAAAAGAGTGTGACGAAGTATGAAGAACGCCATACGCACTCAAAAACAAACAAACTAAAAAAAAAAAAAAAAACAGCAACAACAACAAAACAAATGACCAAGACTTTTTTTTTTAAAAAAAAAGGATCGGAAAAGGAAAAGGAAAACGGATTTTTTTGTTAAAAGCGAAAAAGAAGAAGAAAAAAAGCCTTGATAAATCTCCACACTTTAACACACAGCGTGTTATTGAACTATACCATT